>APFE031627006.1:14931-66324 GCA_000404065.3 Pinus taeda | reverse complement strand
ATTATTTTATGCTTTTTCGGACTTAAGGGATTATATGACGAAAAAGAATCATTGGAGTTTCCTTTCCATCTCTTTTTCAGACTCTCTAAAAATGAAAAAGGACCGAGTTATCATTGTCGTTAAACTCGTTAAAACCAATAGCGACAAACTTGTCCAAATCGATGAGAATGAGTTTCACTGTCGCTAGGCTTGTTAAAACATAGCAACGGGTTCACCCGAAGGGCGGATTATAGAACAAGCATATGTTATCCTCCTCAAGCTTGACAAAAATAAAGAGGTACTGGTCAGTAATGACTTGGGAAAATTGGGAAGAAAACTTGAAAAAACTTTATTGGTAGCAAGTCACTCTTGAACATGACACTTTCACTCCATCCGAGTCGGGTTGGGTTATTCTGTTTGCCGGTCATATTACCATTGGTCTGGCACACCATCCATCTTTGGGGTTAATGCTACCAATCCATTGTCAAGTGTCGCCGGTATGTTCAAGAGAAGACGCTCAGAGAATTCACCTATGTCTCATCCGCTGCAATGCATTCACGCTCCATTCTTTCATGACCGCCGCCCTGAACCCTGTATCATCAGATCGTTTTAACCTCCAAAATCATTTGCTTTGTTCCATGTCATAGATGTGGGATTCATTAAGGCCCTCCTACGACGGGTCACTTCTTGTCGACATCAGCTCATTATCCAAGAAGTCGACCTAGGAACAACCCCTTTCAATACTTTGAAGCTTGCATGCCTCAATGGCAAGTTTCTCACTTTCGGCGACATGTTTTAAATCAATGAACTTCGACCGGAAGATTTTGCGTGGTGTTCGACGCCAAGTCCTTTTTTCACACCACGAGAATTGTACTGTAGTACCTTTAGGATCATTGTCATTATTGGTGATCCCTCTCGTGCCTGTTAACAGCTTACATCATTGGCTGGTAATCAGGCGATGTCTTTCCATGTTCAACTCCATAACATCTTTCACATGGATCGACTTGTACTCTGAGTGAAGATTGAACGATTTTTGAAGACCCCAGATCTAGTTTCATCCATCTGGGTTGCGATATATTCAGGAATATAAAGACATCAAATGTACATCATTTCCGAATAGATGATCATCCAAATCAAAGGATGATGACTCCGTCCGAATCATCAGTCTACCACACAGACGGTTGTCTGTCCTATGTACATGAAAATGAATTTATAAAGATGAGCATGGGAATGCTCGCCTCAGCTAGATCATAAAAAATATTATGAAGATAATGTATTGTATTGTATTTTATTATAGGTCACCTCCCAGCTCGAAAAAACTTCGGATCCTCATGATAAAACATTTCACCGGACATCAAAAGATTAGCGACCTCATGCTTTAGGGGGCAACTGTTATAGAAATTTTTGGGCACTGCAACCCAAATCATAAATGTCCGTAAACTAAGGGCTCCAAAGTCCCTAAAAGTGTTGCTTCACTACCTAAAGGAACAAGGTCAGTTGATTACATCATCTCCCAGAAGTTCTCCACAAAAAACTGCTCAGAACTGGTCAAAACTAAACCATACAGAATGCCCAGTGCAGAGGGTGTGATGCATACTACCTTCCTAGTGTAAAAGGTGTGATGCATACTGGATGGCCCCTCTGTAGGGTGCGATGGGTGAGAATGGACAAATGGCAGAGACAATTTGCGAGGTGGAAGATCATTGAATCTTCCAGAAACTTCCCCTCTAACACTTGCCTCTCTGATTTCGCCCAGGGATGAGTAAGAGATCATCAATCTCCAAGTGGAATCAAGAACTATCAGAGAGAGGACACTAATCAAAATCCCAGAAGCTAACTCACCCCACTACAATCATCTATATATGGATCCCTCATCACAGAGATCCAGAGGCGGGAATCTTGTATCTTGTAGAGAAGTGCTGTTGGTTTTCTAGTGAAACTTCATAGTGTTGGGTGATCTAAGATTTAATTGAGGTGAAGAAGGGCTTTCTCACTGGAGGATGATGTTGGGTCAGAACAATTGGTTGTAATCCTCTTGCTATTCTTGATATTAATAAAGCCATTCAAGTTTTCCTCCACATTCTTGTATGTTTGATTGTATATGCATTTTGTGGTCAATACATATATGGTCCTGTGTTGTTTATGAATATAGATCTCTGTTCTTCAATAGTATTATGCTGCTTTGATTCCATAGGTGCTCTTTGAAGCTGGGCAGACGAAGAAGAAGCGGCAAAGACCTATTAGGAAGGAGAGGAACCAGGCAAGGAACCAAGCGCAAGACTAAGGTTGGTGTACTTTGTTCCTCTTTTATCTATTTTTCATAAAGGAAAGCGAAAGTAGTTTTAACTTGTTTGTTTCTAAGATAGCTACCAGTCTTAGTGGGAATAGCAGCTCCGAGTGGACACTATTCCCGGTAACACTTCCTACATGCTATCTATACTTTGTTGCATCCTCAAATTCTTTTCTTTCAATGGATGTGAGCTTTAAGTTTTGTTCCATTGGAGTAGTGAGAAGATTGCATTCAGTCATGCCAAACCTGTTCTACAGATATCCAATGTACTTCTTTTGAAAAAGGAATATGGACTTTGGATGTTGAGTTACTTCAATACCAAGATAGTAATGAACATAGCCCAAATCAGTCATTTCAAAACCTTTCCTCAATTCCTTCTTTATGGATTCAATGTAGCTCTCATTGTTCCTTGTCATAAAAATATCATCTAAATATACCACAAGATATACAACTATTTTGCCAACCTTCTTGACAAACAAAGTTGCATCATCAAGATTATAATGTCTGAAATTGAGTTTCAGAAGATGCTTAGTTAGTTTTTCATACCAAGATCGCGGTGCTTGTTTGAGGCCATAAAAGGATTTTAAAAGTTTGCATACTTTATGTTCATGTCCTTTTACAGAAAATCCTTCAGGCTGGGACATAAAAACATTCTCTTTTGGATCTCCATTCAAGAACGCAATTTTTACATCCATTTGATGGACTTTCCAACCGTTTTGAGCTGCTAGGGCAAAGAGTGTCTGGATGGTATCCCATTTTGCTGTGGGGGCAAAAGTATCCTCATAATCAACCCCTTCCTTCTGTGCAAAACCTTTTGCCACAAGCTTGGCTTTGTGCTTGTCAAGTGAGCCATTAGCTTTATACTTGTTCTTGTAGACCCACTTGCAGCCAATTGGTTTGGCTCCAAATGGATGATCAACCAGCTTCCAAGTGCCATTCTTTATCAAGGCATCATACTCCTTTTACATTGCTTATTTCCATTCATCAAAAGAAGCAACTTCTTTGAAGGAATTTGGTTCAAAATCTGTAGACAAATTCAATTCACAATCATAAGAAACATCCATATCAACAGGTGAATCAGAGTCATCTACATCACCTCCATTTTTCCAGGGTGAATTTCTAGTTCTTGTCTTTCCAACCTCATCAGAATGAACACTTTCAAGTGTTTTTGTTAGCCACTTTGGGGGACCTTTCTGAGATGGTCCAGGCTACTCCGTTGATTGAGTTAGGACTGAATCAAGATTGAGTCTCCCAATTCTGTCAATCACATCACTCAAAGTATCATATGTTGTTGGAGTTTCATGTGGGGGAGAGAGTGCTTCAAAAGAATATTCCACAGGTTGATCTAGTATAGGAGTCCCCCCTTCAAGATGTTGAATATGATTATCAAATTCTTGAAATGATTTTTGCATTTGTGAATCTATCCAAGCAATCAAGTTGCAGCTCAACAACATTGTCAGTTTTGGATGATTTAATAAAGATTACATCTCTAGATACAACAAACTTTTTATTGAATTCATCATAGAGACAATATGCTTTGGAGGTGTTTGAATATCCCAAGAAGATACACTTACGACTTCTTGCACCAAGTTTGTTTTTATGTACCTTTGGTATCAAGGCATAACATGTGGAACTAAAGACCCTGAGATGCTTTACCGCAGGAATGTACCCATACCACATTTCATAAGGATTCTTGTTTCTAATAGAATTAGATGGACATCTATTCTTTATATATACAACACATAGAACTGCATCAACCCAAAACATCATTTTTAAATTTTTAAAAAACATCATGGAGCACACCATAATTAAGATTGTCCTATTCATTCTTTTAGCTACTCTGATCTGTTGGGGATTATAAGGCACAGTTGTTTGATGTTTGACCCCATGTTGGCGAAGATAGTTTTCAAATTCATTTGAAGTGTATTCTTTTCCATTATCAGTGCGAATAGAGCCAATATGAGATTGTGCATAATTTTAAATCCATGTATGAAGTTCTTGAATGTTTGAAAAGCATCAAATTTGTTCTTCAATAAATAAACCTAACACATTCTGGTGTAGTCATCAATAAATGTTATCATATATTTATTTCCATTTGCAGAAGAAACAGGCATTGGACCACATAAATATGAATGAATGAATTCAAGTTTTCTATGTGCCCTGGAATGTGAATCATGAAAAGACTGTTTGCTATGCTTTCTTAGAATGCAAGCATCACATTGCTTAAGTTTCCTAGGAATTATAGGCAAACCAGTAACACCATTTTTCTTCAACAAGCAGATGCTGTCATAGCTCAAGTGTCCAAATCTAGCATGCCATAATAAACTTGATGGAAATGTAACTTTTTCATAATGAGAGTTGTATGATGAATTTTGTGCACGAGTAGAGGTACCCTGTAGCTTGAGAAGCCTTTCTTCTTCTATCCCCGTCATGACAAGTGAGTGGTCTAATGCTTTTCTCACCTCAAGTTTGCCATCAAACATATGAATGGAGTGTCCTTGCTGGCGGATGTGGACCAAGGACAACAAGTTTCTCCTCAGCTCTAGGAGATATAAAACATGATGCAGAAGAAAGTCTAAATGACCAGGCAATTTAAGCCTGATTGTACCAAGCTCTGATGGATTGAGTTTGATTTGTCTACAAAGTATACTGCTCCATCAACATTGTCAGAAAATTATTCAAAAAAATCTCTTCTAAAAGTCATCTGGCAAGTTGCTTCTGAATCAAGCAACCAATCATTTTTCCAAGAAGCAAGTGAAGCATTAAATAAGCCTTCATTTACTCCAATATTACAGTGTGCCACAAAATAGTGAGTGGATTCATGTGCTTTACCTTTCTCTTTATCATTAGTTTTACCTTTGGGTTGGTTTATTTCATGCTCAATTCTGTCCCAAGGCAACTTGCATGTGGATGTGTCATGTGATCCATCTCTTTTGCAGCATATGCAGTGAAAATATGACTTTTCTCCTTCAGAGTGTCCGCCCCTTCTGCCTCTGAAATTTCTTCCTCTTCCTCTTCGACCACCTCTTCCTCTTGAAGAATCTTGAGCAAGATTCTTCTCTCTATGTGCAAGGCACACAACCTCTTCAGAAGACTAGGGAGCTGTCTTCTTCCCAAAAGCTTTCTCTCTTTCATCAATTTTTTTCACAAGGGAATCAAAGGTAATATCTTTGAGGTTTCCATTTGCTTACAATGAATCAAGATAATTTGAGTAAGTGGGATAAAGTTCCTTGAGAAAATCTATCAAAGGAATGTTCGGTTCAACATTAGTGACTTTGATATCATGCATAATAGATTTTACTTCTGATGCAAGAGCAAGAGGATCATCATTTTGTAATTCAAGGGTGAACAATTTAATCATGAGTTGAACAAATTCAAGTGCAGAGTGTGAGTCATAGAATTCCTTCATTTTTTGTAAGGCTTCGAAATCATTTGAAAATGGTGAAATATGGCGACTCAACTCTTCATTAACTGATGCTGTAATCAATGCATAAGCCATTCTGTTCTTATTTTCCCAAATGGCGAATTCCTTGTCTGAGGTACGTTGTTCTGGCTCTTTGCTTCAGTCTCCAACACACACTCCTTTCCATAGCTCATTATAAATGAGAGTGTGTTTGATTTCCGCTACCATTCTAGATAGTTTTGCTTCTCGGTGAGAACCACTCCCACAATAGATATCAACGAGTGCATTCAAAAATGTACTGTGTAAAAAATTGCTCTTTTACTGGTAAAAAAATGACACAGGAGGTTGACGAAAATGAGGTGGTAGTCTGTAATTCGACTACTCGCTAACTTTGTAACCAATCAGCTGCGCTTAAATCCAGTTATGTACATGGATTTTCCCCTTGAGGGTCCCTCTTATCTGACCAATCATTGTTGGTCCATCGTTGACTTCTCCTTTTATCAAGCGCTTCAATCATCGCCGTTGATCTCACTTTTCCAGATCCAACGGATATCGCGTCGTCCGCTCACCAACTAGCCGGACAATCTCCACCGTCGATGGGACCCATGCAATCAAACGACTATTGCACAATCTCATAATGGAACCAAAAAGAATTAAAACCCCAGTTCATAACCTTATCGTGTCCAAAATTTAAATTAACTCACATGTGTCTTCCGACGTGATCACTGTCAAATCTGATTCGTCTAATCGAATGACTATCGCATCACCCGCTCACCAACTAGCTTGGTCAATCTCCACCGTCGATCAATCCCGCTTGATCCAACAACTATCGCGTAATCTCGTGTGAAATCTTGCACGATGCATAACAAATCAAGAGCGCACGAGAAAAGTGGTTTTCTCATGCTACGTGTCACCCGCTAAGGTTAATCATGTGAAATTTAGGAATACCATTTCCAGCCTTTAGGGCGCGTTGGATACCACTTACCACTTACCGAATACTTCCACATGCTTAATTCATATTTTAATAAAGACGCTTAAGAAAAATTTTAGCGCTTAAACTCAGTATTAACGCTTAAAACTAATTGACCGTGATTTATAAATAAAATGTATGAACAGAGAAAAATACTTGATTAGGGTCCAGAACATCAATACACAGTGATAAGAGAATTTCATTCATCGCACCTGTGTTTAACACTATGAAACCAAGAGAGTGATACCTCAACTGCGCTTGTAGAGTAGTTGCCTCACATAACCAGCCGAACGTTTGCCACAGTTGCCAGAGAAGGGCAACAGTTGCTAGAGAGGGGCAACACTTGCGAGAGAGGAATTACAAAGCAGAGAGGGAAGCCAAAAATGGCGTTGGCTCTGATACCATGTCAGACTAGGAGGTTACTCCTCAAATGTAATCATATTATTCATTCAGGTCGTTCATTATTATATACAAGGAGTGACTCTTCAACTCATCTCTCGATGACTCTCCATTTTCTCTATATTTATTTACACTAATTACAATTGTTCGCCCAATCTCTATGATTAAGTGAACAAATTTAAAAAGATTTAAATATAATAACACGAAGTTATTAACATATTATGAATCAATAAACTCAATAATACAAATTTATCATGTTAAAAATCAATTACATTACTTTAAATACAAAAATTAATAATTACACTACTTAAATCAATTGATAACTCAATCATTGCACAACTTTATAATTAACCAATCATAGTATTATTACACTCGATTAGAATCATTCAACCAATCAATGAATCAATCATTACACTAAAAAGTGAATCCTTCTATCTATAAGTCATTATAATATTTTGTATTATTTTAAAATTTTATTTCAAAGTGATAATTTTAAAATTTAATTAAACAAAATAATAAATTTTCAAAATATCTACCGTTTGTCTTAATCCTTCTAACAACAACAAAAAAAAAAATATAATTTAAAACCTATAATTTCAACATCACTCAAAGTCTTTCCAAACTTTTATTAACAAAACGTAATATGTTGATACAATTCTGACACTCTACCTACAATAGAAAATGATTTTAAATATTCCTAACCCTGCGAGGTTGCAGCCAAGTTCTAAACTTATTCACTCGTATAATTTAAAACCTGAAATATCAACATCAGTCAAAGTCTTTCCAAACTTTTATTAACAAAAGGGAATATGCTCATACAATTATGACACTCTACCTACAATAGAAAATGATTTTAAATATTCCTAACCCTGCGAGATTCCAGCCAAGTTCCAAACTTATTCACTCGTATAATTTAAAACCTGAAATTTCAACATCACACAAGACTTATTCACTCGTATAATTTAAAACCTGAAATTTCAACATCACACAAAGTCTTTCCAAACTTTTATTAACAAAAGGGAATATGCTGATACAATTGTGACACGCTACCTACAATAGAAAATGATTTTAAAGATTCCTAACCCTGCTAGATTTCAACCAAGTTCCAAAGTTATTCACTCATATAATTTAAAACCTGAAATTTCAAGATCACTCGAAATCTTTCCAAACTTTTATTAACAAAGGTAATATGCTGATACAATTCTGACCCTCTATTTGCAATAGAAAATGATTTTAAATATTCCTAACCCTGCTAGATTCCAACCTTATTCACTCATTACTCATTATTGTTCTATCTTCTTGATATTCCTTCTTCTAAACCTTTTCTTATATTTCTTTCCAAATTCATTCATTTGCAATCGGACAATCCTGCTGAAGCGAGGGACAAAGACGATGTGCGAGGAAAGGAGAGACTGCACTGTATGTGTGACGGGAGCAGGAGGTTTCATTGCCTCATGGCTAATCAAAGGTCTTCTGCTCCGGGGATACAATGTCAATGGCACTGTCAGGGATCCAGGTGATGTTATGTTACATTACGACCTTGACATTAACAGCAGCTTCTTTGTTTAATATCTTTCTTTGTTTTATAAACCAGAAGTCCGGCTCTCTCAATTATTATGCAGGGGACGAACGCAAGACTGCTCATATCCTGTCGCTCCCGGGAGCCAAAGAGAGGCTTCGGCTCTTCAAAGCCAATCTCCTCGAAAAGGATAGCTTCGATACTGCCGTTCAGGGCTGTGAGTTCGTCATTCTATTGGCGACACCCATGGATTTCACCGTAGACGCAGAGGTAAATAATTATCAAATATCCCAATTGAAGTTAGGTTGATCCAATATCCCAATTGAATTTAGGGTGATCGTTGATTTTGGGAATAATTCAGAATTTTAAGGTGGGTGTTTTATGTGGATTGTGGATTTTTGGAATATTTCAGAATTTTAAGGTGGGTATTTTATGTGGATTGTGGAGTTTCAAAATTTTATAGTGGATATTTTAGGTGGATTGTGAATTCTCAGAGTATTTGGGTTTTTGAAAAATATAAATAAGTATTTTATGTAAATTGTGAATTCTTTGAAAAACATGGTTATGTAAATAATTGACCTAGCTTATGTTTGTCTAGATATTCTATATGATATAGATTTGTGAATTTCCAGAATATTTGGGTTTTTAAAAGATGTTGTAAGAATTACCGCACTTTTATAGAATAAGTAATTTCCACACTGGGGATCCTAGTTATTGGTTTGGATAGTTTACCAACACTTGCGGGTTACACCTCCACATCCACATGGTATCAGAGCCTGGACCCAGGTATTCCCAAGTTACCTTTGAGGGGAGGTGTTGGAAGAATCACCACTTCTATGAAATCCGTAATTTCCACAGTAGTCACTGATTTGTAACCTTTACCAACACCCATAGATTTTGATATAACTGCAAACCTCCACAAGACCCAGGTTTATTATTATTGTGATATTTTATATCGATTGCTCGCTCAACATAACCTTAACCTGACCAGTGGCTTTGCTTGCTTAATCATAAGTCTATTTGACTGATTCTGTGGGGAACGAAAGCAAAACTCGCCATGTTTTGTCCCACGCTATTCAAAGCTGATATCACTAAAGAGGGTGCCTTCGATTCTGCCCTTAGTGACTTGTTCACTTAGCCACTCCCATGGATTTCACCATAGACGCCGAGGTAAATAATACTAATCACTCATATCCACAGTTTCCCAATCGTTCAAAGTATCTTTATGTTGATCTAGATTCGGAAAATATCTATGTGATGATCAATCATTCGAAGTATCTTTATGTTGATCCTAGATGAGGAAAATATTTATGTTGATCCTAGAATAGGAAAATATTTATTTGATGATCAGGGATGTGGATGTGGATTGTAGAGTGTGAATATTTTTTATGTGACAGATTTTATTTGATGATCAGGGATGTGGATGTGGATTGTAGAGTGTGAATATTTTTTTATGTGACTGATTTTTTAACATGGTTGAAATAAAAAAAATTAATTGTTTAACCTTTCTCAGAACCATCAAATTCTAAAATATTTTCCAAATCTGCAATCTAAATACCTTCAACAATCATTCAATGTGTTATATTTAACCCAATCCCATGTTGCAAAATAGCTCAGAACCATCAAATTCTAAAATATTTTCCAAATCTACAATCTACGTACCTTCCACAATCATTCAATGTGTTATATTTAACCCAATCCCATATTGCAAAATATTCTTGGGTATCCGATTCATTAGATATAAGATGACTAAACCCAATCCCATATTGCAAAATATTTCTGGGTATCTGATTCATTAGATATAAGCTGACTAACCATATTTTCCAAATCTGCAATCTACATACATTCAACAATCATTCAATGTGTTATGTTTAACAATCCCATATTGCAAAATATATTTGGGTATCTGATTGATTAGATATAAGATGACTAACCAAAGAGAAGTTAACTGTTTAACTTATTCTTTTCTATATTATTTGAGAAATATTCTGGAATCTGCAAGTAATCCAAGATACCATGAAAATTTGACTTCTTTTAACTCTTTCAGGAACAGACAACTGTTGTGGAGGCAGAGGTTAAAGGGACTCTAGATATTTTGAAGGCTTGTGCAAAGGCAAAATCTGTTCGCCGTGTAATATACACTTCCTCCATAAACGCAGCTTCTCCGCTGAATAACAATGGAAAATTCGGGGACTGCGTTGACGAATCCTGCTGGACCCCTGTCGATCTCGTCCGGCGTGAAAAGGCACTTTTCTGGGTAAATTCGGATTTGTTATGAATATTGAATAAGCAGTTTTATTTGTATCATTAATGGAGATAAAGTAATGAGATTTTTGATGTTCAGATGTATTATGTGGCGAAGACATTATCAGAACAAGCAGCTCTTCAATATGCATCGGATCATAGCATTGAAGTGGTGACACTAGCGCCAGCCCTAGTTGCCGGACCTTCTCTTACACCCACGCTTCCTGCCAGCATTGAAGAAACTTTAGGACTAATCACAGGTATTTTGGATTTTTGAGATTTATGGTAGATTAATGTTATTGATTATTTACCCAGTAAAATACAGTAATCTATCAAACACGTTTTTTAGAATACCCTTTACTGATATGAAAATCTTTTGAATTTTCTCAAAGATATGTTTGAATAAAAAAACTAATATGCCAAGTCCTGTTAACATTAACAAATTAAATAACATGAGACATCCTTTTATTTCTGAGTATGCAGATCTTAGATTAGATTCATTTTCCATGTGGTTTTGAAGGTATTACAAATTTGTCATGAAATAGAACTGGAACCGTGATGCTTTACAATGTTTCAACAGAAATTCTGCTGTATCAAAACTATCCATATACACAAGAAAGACACAATAATAAAGGTTCCAACTTTAAGCATGTCAGAATTTTCATAACAGTTGAATCATGCAGAGAACTTGTTACAAACCTACATCAAATAGCTTAATTGTATTTATAATAAGTTTGGTTCAAATTTTATGAAAAGAGATTGAGAGGTGGGAGTTTTCATAAACAGTTGAATCATACAGAACTTTTTACATCAAATAGCTTAATTGTATTTATAATAAGTTTGGTTCAAATTTTATGAAGAGGTTGAGAGGTGGGAATTACTTAATAGCTTAATTGTATTTATAATAAGTTTGGTTCAAATTTTATGAAGAGGTTGAGAGGTGGGAATTACTTAATAGGTTTTTTGAGAAAAAAAAAAAACACTTTCTCTTTTATTATAAAAAAAAGAAAAGTAAACTCTCAGTATACAGTATAGGTATAATGATGTGTACCCTGTACTCAGCATATATCCAGAAACTTATCAATATAATTACAGGCTATAGAAATATACATGTATAAATAATTAAAAACCATAAACTCAAAAGGCTACATAGAGTGATTTCCTTTTCCTTTTGCATGCCAACCAAACATTCATGGTGTTACAGTGACTTTCAAATGCAACAGGGAGTCAAGAATGTTACGAATGGTTGAAGGAGTTCCAGTGGCTCATGGGCTCCATTGCATTAGTCCACACAGACGATTTATGTGATGCCTACATATTCTTGATGGAGCATCAATCTGCAAAAGGTCGATATATATGCTCTGCTCAAGATCTCTCTCTCATGGAGCTGTGGGATTTTTGCAATAAACGCTATTCACAATTCTGTCCACCACTCCAGTAAGCAATTTATGCGTTTATATTTTCATTTTTAATTTTTGCGTTTTTGCTGTGTAAAGCCACTTCCTAATGACATTAATGGATCATGTGAATTGCAGATATCCAAAGGAAGATGATTTTCTTAACCACGTGCCTGTTTCATCCAAAAGATTGTTGGATTTGGGCTTCTCCTACAAGTATGGCTTACCAGAAATTTTTGATGAAAGCATTGAATTTGCTAAAACGATAGGCATATTGAAATCTATTGTGGACAATAGTATGGGAAAGGAATCTATATGAATCAGTTTGTTGGAGATTTAATTTGTTTGTAAGCTTATATTTAAAAAAAATAAAAAAGGTTTGAATTTGTGTTGGATTTTCATACTCATTTTAGTTTATTAGGTAGATTAATTGCCACTTTGGGATTCAAGTTGGGACCACTCAAAAGGTAATGATAATGGTTTGAAAGTTTGGAAGTTTACTAGGCTTGGCCATTTTAGTGTAACTGAAATCCTAAAATGGTATTCAAGCCTTGGCTTAGGCCCAGATTTGCTTTTGAAAGCTGGTGGATTTTCACACTCACCTAGTTGAGAATAGATCACCCTGAGACCAATCAAAAAAATAATGATAATAGTTTAAAAGTTTACTCAGTGAATTTTAATGTAACTGAAAACCTAATAATTTAGAAATTTTTGAATTAAATATCATAATAATTATTTTTATATAAATTTATATTTACAAGAATAAATGAAGAAATTTGGAAATTTTTGATAGTATATAATAAAAATGTTTTAAGATGTTTTTGAATATTTTTGCTTTCTTAATTGAGCTACATCCACATGTTAAAAGAAAATTAAATGGTGTCACCCACTCCCCTTCTCTATAATAAACTACATAGAATCAATTAATCAAAAGATTTTCTTCATTCATTTAAAATTAATAAAAATATAAAAATAAAATAGCGATTATAAACCTAATATAAATTAATAATATATAATGTATTATTTTTATGAATATTTTGTATTCTAATTAATTTGTATATCCGATATAATTAAAAATTGGATATACATTTTTTCCATGTAATATGAATTTTAAATTAATATTTTTAAAATAAACAATATAAAATTAAAATAAAATAAATCAATAGAAAAAATTATTTTATTAAAAAAATTAAGGATTCAATAACTTTAATGGCTTAATCTATTTTTCTAGTGATTTTAATTAGGAGAGTTGATCATTATTAGACAACTAAATTAGTTTTCTTTTATAATTTTTATTAATTTATATTCTATTAATAATATAGTTTTTATCTATATAATTAGTAATCAAATACAATATATTATTTTCATTCAATAACTAACTTATAAATTAATGAATTAATTTCTCTCTATCTTTATCCCTTGGTCGACAATCATGATCTAGTTCTTCAACTTGTCTTAACAATGAAACACACTTGTTGGTTCGAAACACGTCGACAAATGAATGATGATATGATTTTCGCTGAAACCCCTCTCATAAACTTGTTATGTATCAAAGAAGCATAAATTCAACAATTGTGATTTAATGTTTGCAAAGCAGTGGAGTAGGTATGTGTCTTATGATTTTGATTAAAACTTCATGCATAGTTGCAAAACTACAACCTAATTTCTACAGTACATGTTTATGAAAGTTTATATTTAGAAAAATACCAACCTTTTGAGACATCAGTATTTTCCTCGGTTCTTGTCCCAATTGGTGCTTGCCCTGAGAGATGGAAACAGGTTAATAAGAAAAAAGGAAAGAAAGGGAAGTCAAATGAGTGTTATAACTCTTGATTTTCCACTTTGTACTAATTTTTTTTGTTTTTGTTTTTTTTATTTGAAATGCTTTATATATGTTTTCCATATGATTTAGCCAGTTCCAATGAATGTACTATAGTTTTTATATATGAATGGAAGTATATGTTTCTTCTCTCCAAAAAAAATAAAATCCATGTTTATTTATTTGTGATATGGGTGTATGGAAATAACTTACAATTACCATTTTATTTTCTAGAAAAAGTAAACATATTTCTGATTCACTTGCATTCATGCATTTATCTTACATGGATTCACAAGTATAAAATTTTAAAATGTAATGAGTCTGTTATCATTAGCCACAATTTAGTCAACACCAAATATTTTTGTCATAGGACATATGCATTGATATTTACTAATAAAATATTAAAATTATTATGGTGTCCTCACCCTTTGTCATGAAATAAAGTAAAAACAAACAAAATTTAGAGTCACTTCAAGCATGACCGAGCGATGATGGAGGAATGATGTTGTAGACTAATACAAAATTCAGTTTTAAATGAATATGATATCAACACCATATACTATATCAACAAGAATCTAACGCCCACATAATCAAATATGATGGGGACTAGATTTCAGGGTAAACCAAAATCTCAATTCCTCAGTAAAATTTTTCTTCAGGCATGTGGGTTATGGGCCCAAAATTCCTATCTGCAACTACACTTTGATCTCTCTTGCCTGATTTAGAATACTGAAGGCCCTTGCCAGAACAAACCTGCGATCATCTAAACAAACGCTGCCATCCATGGCCTGATCAACGTCATTTCCTCCTGCTTGAACTCGACCTTCCAGATACTCTGAATCACCACTCTGTTGAAGCACATTACCACAAGACTCTTGCAAGTTCCTATGTTTAACAATCTTTGATTCTGGTTTAAAGAATAATCTGACTTCTCCACCACACCATCGTCTTTTCTTGGAGAATTCTCCAACGCATCCTTCAAAAAACCACTTCTGATGTGCCCTTAGAACGACCACTTCTATCATAATGGATTGAACATCGTTTAATGGTGCCAACCTCTGAAAACAGTTGCTTCATATCGTCATTGGAGACTCCATAATCCAAATTGGAGACATACAATTTTGTACCAGTCTCAAATCTAAGCTGCACGCCAAAGGCTTCCATGCTATCCTCAAACATATCATTCTGCCAAACAGAACCCTTGGCTCGGCCGAAAGACTTGTCAATTGTATTTGGCGTAGATTGAATTGGTACCCCTCCTCCTTTATGCATGGGTCCTTCTCTACAGCGGCCACATCTCTGAAGAACTGATGTGCTCTGTTTAAGCGCAGAGGCCGCTAGGGCTTCAAGCCTCGCTACTCCTCTTTTCCACATTATCGGCCGACTTGACAAAAACGCCATGGCTTCAAAAAATCCAAATCGTTGCAAACAATTCAAGCAAAAATAAAAAAAACACAGAGACATAAATTCTCAAAGACGCATTTCAGTATAAATTCACAAAAACACATTTTCATTATTTACAACTCGGTTACAATTTAAGGCATCTCAGCCTTAATCAAGAACTCTCCAGCAACTACATTTTGCCCTCTCTCACATGCACAAGTTTTTCTCCTCTTTTTCTTGATTACTTAATGATTTCTCAATATCTTATTATACATACATTCAGTTTTAACTAATTTTTTTAACTAAAATTAGTTCATTAACAGAATCTTGTACAAGGTTGTCCTGGTTGTCCACGTGTCTTCTTTCTCTAATTTTTTTCATTAAGGGTTCAGATGCTCCTGCATTAGACTCCCGAGGTACAAAAATTATGACCTCCTGGTCATATGCTCCCAAGTTACAAAAATTATGACCTCCTGGTCATATACGTTTCCTTGTCATTAGCAATTCTACCCACTCTTTCACTTCTTCAGTGGAACTGCCTTCATGTGAGCTGCAACCAAACCTCTGCAATATCAAGTCCTCCCTGCTACCAGATGCCCTACCAAGCTTCTCTCCTGAGCTTAGTCCTCTCGGCACTTCCGTGGTTCTCTCCTCTTGAACCAATTGAGCACTCCTACACTTCCGTGGTTCTCTCCTCTTGAACCAATTGAGCACTCCTACTCCAGGTTTGCTGCAATCTTCTCACCTTCACAAAATAAATTAAAAAAAAAATTACAAGCTTACAAATCTTCAACAACTGTACTTCTTCTTTCTTCGCATGCAAAAACTCTCCTTTCCGCAGGAAATCTTTTCCCGCTCTGATACCACTTGATGGTGATGAGGTTTCGGGGTAAACCAAATTCCCAATTCCTCAGTAAAATTTTTCTTCAGGCATGTGGGTTATGGGCCCAAAAATCCTATCCGCAACTACACTCTGATCTCACTTGCCTTATTTAGAATACTGAAGGCCCTCGCCAGAACAAAGCTGCGATCATCTAAACAAAGGCTGCCATCCATGGTCTGATCAATGTCATTTCTGCCTACTTGAACTCAACCTTCCAGATACTTTGAATCACCACTCTGTTGAAGCACATTATCGGAAGACTCTTGCAAGTTCCCATGTTTAACAATCTATGATTCTGGTTTAAAGAATAATCTGATGAGGACGAGATTTCAGAGTAAACCAAAATCCCAATTCCCCAATAAAATTGTCCTTGGGGCCTGTGGATTATGGGCCCACGAAGCCTTTAGGAGACGCCTTTCAATCTCTTCTTCTTATTTTCACTGGCACCACCTCACCATCAGCACAACCGGGGTTTTCTTCCAAAACTGCCATGCCTGTTTCCTCAACTTCATGAGCACAAATTTTAGAAGGCACATGCACAAATACCTTCTGGCTTTTCTTAGTTTCATTCTCTTTAACTTCCTCCACAACATAGTTCGCTTTGGTAGGAATCCCCAGCTCCTTCGGTTGGACATCAATAATGACAAGCACAGGATTGGGCACATAATCATGGAACAACTCATGCACATCCAAGTCATTTTCTCGAAGTTTTGGACCAGTAGTATACCATCCTACCACATGCTCCTTTGCATTAATCCGCTTGAACATTTCAAATATAGATTCATGATAGTTGTGATCCAAAAACCAGATGCTTGGATCCTTGTCATCTTCTTCAAAAGGCACTGCATAGCTGTTAGTTACATCTACGACCCCGCGGAAGCTGGTTCCCAACAACACGCCAATAACTCGTTTCCTTATGTCTCTCGCTACTTTGTTGTAGTTGTCCACGATGTTGAGCAACACCAAAGGATGCACTATCACTTTCTCTATTGCCCTCGCAGATATTTGTTGCGTCTTTATAACATCCATCTTTCCTCTCCTCTGCCGTTTGTTTGATCTGAGTTGCTGCTGCAGCTTGCGAGTAACCTCTGGTGGGGAGGCAAAGAGGCACCAGGATCCGATCCCCTGGTCTCCACCTTCCGCCTGAATACAGCCCTCCATTCTCATTAAAAACAAACCTAAAATCATACACACCGACATGCCTATTCTGTGGCATTCATATTTTCATTTTCAGCTGAAAATAAAACTGGAAAACAATTCAAACAAAAACATAGAAATTCACAAATTTAGGCATTATATCACTCTTTTTCAAATTTTTGTGCATATTGATAATTTTGTTATTCGGTTTTTAATGATTAAAGTAGTCATTAATGTTAGGGTTACAAGGTGGTTGTTGTTACTACAAGAATTTGTTATCACCATTGTAGATAGGCCCGACAGGGTAATGTTGTTGTTGATTTCCTTTCCATAATTCCTAACAATGATGATAATCTTTATGTTGAGGATACTTTTCTAGATGAATGTATTATTTCTTTTCCACTTACTCACCTTGGTATGCAAATATTGCTAATTATTTTGTTGCAGGAAATCTTCTGTAACACCTTTCTCCTAGGGATAAACAAAAGATCATTCAAAAAAGTGCCTAGTATTGCTAGTTAGATGGATATCTCTTGCACACAGGTCTGGATCATCAAATCAGAAGGTGTGTGAGAGAAGATGAGATCCATGAAATTATGAAGGCTTGTCATGATGAGCCTCGTGGAGGTCACTTTTTAGATAGTAGAACAAGTGATAAAGTTCTTTAGATAGGCTATGTTCAACCTACCATATTCTAGGATGCAAGTAATTATGTACAAGCGTGTGACAAATGCCAGAGGATGGGTCAACCTATCCAATCAGATGAAATGTTGCTACAACCTCAATTGGTGATGAAACCTTTTGAGAGATGGGCTTTAGATTTTGTAGGAACAATCAATCTCCCATCTTAGCAAAATACTTACTTTTTGGTATGTACAGACCACGTCACCAAGAGGGTTAAAGATAAAGCACTTACAAAGGCTACCAAACGATCTATTTCAATTTTTCTATTTGAAGATATCTTTGTTCAATATGGAGTGCCAAAGGAGATAGTTACAGATGGGGGAACATAGTTTACTTCCTAGCTCATACAAAATCTTGTCAAGAAATATAAGATTCATCACTAAGCTACTTCACCTTACCATCCACAAGATAATGGGAAAGTGGAAAGTACTAATAAAGTGCTAGAAGTGATTCTTACAAAAAATGTGGCAGGACACCATTGAGATTGGGCTGAAAGGCTTCCAGAGGTGTTATGGGCTTACATAACTACTTGGAAAAATACCATAGATTTTTCTCCTTATAAACTTGTGCATGTTAAGAATCATGTCTTTCCCATTGAATTTGAAATAAGGGTACTCAAAACCACCTTGGAGGTGAATCTAGATTTGACTACAACACTAAAACACTGATTAGATTTGATGAATGAGTTTTTAGAAATGTGTTTGGTTGTTGTGCAACGTACTGATATTATCCACCAATAGTGTGACAAGTGGCATGAAAAATTTATTAAAAAGAAGGTGTTTCAAAAGGTGATTCTGCGCTACTATATGATTCTAGATTTAAATATTTTAAGGGAAATCTCTATAGCAGGTGGCTAGGTCCTTATGAAGTGGGTGCAGTCTTGGATAATAGGATCGTAAGACTAACAACCATTGATTGGTTGAAAACATCCATGCTTTCCAATGGACACATTCAGTTGTACCATAAGCCAACTTTGAAGGATTCATTTATTAAAATTGTCTTAGATTCAAATCTTGAAGTTGTTGGAGCAAAGGAAAATATTCATGCACTGCTAACCATTTAATTCATTCTCTTTAAGAAAATAAAAAACTATTAAAATAATAATAATAATAAATTCTAATGGTGAGAACCCCTTTGGGGTGTGGTTAGACAAAGTGGTGACTGAAAACCAACTTGTTAGCAGTCAACACATATTTTCTTTTGCAATTATAGTCTTGTGACCTTTTTTTTCTTTCATTTGTAACTAGTTCATTGTTTCTGAAGGTTTCATTCGTTGTCGACATTATTGTTGATATATCACATGGAGTGCCATTATTGATACACACCAGATTCACTTGCCAACTACTGTAAGTTGTTGTTGATGTAGACTAGATTATACCTATACCTATTGATTATTATAAGTTGTTGATATAAGACCAGATTGTACCTATACCTATTTATTACTATAATTTGTTGTTGGGGACCAAATTATAATTGTACTTGTTGATTACTACAAATTATTGTTGATACATAGCATATGTATTTATACCTGCTAATCATCACAAGTTGTTGCTATGGATACACCACATGTACCTATTATTCTTAGTAAGATCGTGATTGTTTCCTATGGTTCTGCATTGTTACATGGGATTTTTCTGACACAAAATTTATACTATCATGACCATATTGATAGACTTCAACAAAGATAAGTACTACGAATTCACTATGACATTTTCAGCTGAGTCGGCGCTGCCCTCAAAGTCACCACATCAACATGATTGACAAGTCTACAACATGTAAACTTCTATCACGAACTTGCATTATTTTGATTAAGGATGACATGATTCATATATTACATTTGTGGAGGATGACCATCATTTTTGAGTTGAGGGGAGGTGGATTGTATCATACTATTGCACGATGCACCATCACTATCCCAATTTGGCATGTGACAATCAAATCTCATATTCGTAATGTTATTTATCATTTTACTCTCTTTACCCCAATCAAATTTGATATGATTATTTTAAAATCCCTCTTAATAATTCATACAACTTCCTAATTATGGTAGAAAAAAGATGTATACCCTACCATAATTAAAAACATAACTAAAACTTATTAATTCTAGTGAACTCAACATTCCCCTTTCAACATGAATTTGCATGAACAAGTGTTGCACTTGTAACAATCTCTTTGATAGGCAAAAGCCATGGGTATAGTAGTGGCCTAGCATGAACTAGACTCTATCGATGCCTTAATGAATTATCCAAGAGATCATGGGATATTCCAGGTCGTAGGATGGCTGGCATATTTTAACATGTTGCAAGGGTTCAATGAGAAAATTGTTTTACAATTTACACAAAAAATGAATGCATAAGGTTTAGGGACAATGCAAGTACTAATTGTTATTATAAAGGATGTTATTTCTAGATTAAAAACCCTACCTCAGACAAGATTGTGTTGGTTTATTAGGAAAATTGCAGTTCCATTCGCTGAAGCTACATTTTTACAAGAAGGTGAGGAGATAATGTTGAGTTTTCATTGATCTCAAAGAAAGGGCCAACCATGGTCAAATTGAAACAAGATCATTGTCTAAGGATAAGGGATTCCAAATGTGATGATACATGGATGCTTTGGAATGGTCATATATTCCTTCACTGCTTGTGATGTGATCCAGGGGATCAGTGAAGTGCTCAAAATTCAAAGTGTCCACAAGTGCTCGAAACCTATACTAGTGCGTAGATATTGACGACCTGAATCCAACACAACTTGAATCGTTCAAAACCAATATTGTATGCTCCTGATAGCGCGTTATGATCGTTTTCCTAAACAGGTTAAAAATGCAAGTAACAAGCTGATTGTGCATTTTTGGGCCAATGGAATGCTGCTACTTTCCCTCTCCAGATTGGTCAAAAAAGATTTGAATCTTATTGGTTCAAATTTTTTATTATTATTTTAATGGATGACTATGTCTGTATGGGCTCCAATGGTTGGAAGCCACGTGGGCCAATGAATGGTTTCCATGTGGCCTCCTGGTGGCATGGAAAAAATTGTTAAGGGCTAAAGGGACCACACTGGGGTTGAACACACAACCTAGCACCAAGCAACAAAGTGCTATACCGCTACACAAAACATTGTGACTTAATTATATTAAGTCCCTACTTGAATTTAAACATGGGGCATATCATATATGGGGATTAGGTTGGGGCTAAGCCCCAACCCTAGTCACCATGCCCACAAGAATCATACGGTGAGACCAAGGGATAGGGATTAACCCCAACCCCAAGTAATGACCCGTCCACATCTAACCACAAGCGGGAGCTCCATGGAGGGGAAAAACCTCTAGGTGCGTGCAAAGAAGGGTAGCCCCAGTCCACATGGGCCATCAACATGACCAAAACCTTAGGTTTTTGGGTGTGCATGGATTTCAGCCCCAAGCATCGGGTTCTATGTGCCGAATGCCCAATGACGTGACCAAGCACAGTTCAGTTGGGGGCTGACTAATGGGGGTGAGCGGTTAGCCCCAACCCTTGGGCACGTGCCCCTATACGACCTAGATTTTCAAAAAATGGGGGCTATTGGATGTTTAAAACGTTTGACAATTGGCACTGTCGGGCATGATTGCAAGCTAAAATTTTGCGTCGGTTTCGAATTTGTGGCACTCAAGCCAAGTTTGGGGTGAATTGTAGAATAGTTAGCTGGGGAAATTGAAAAAAACTTGGAAAAGGCATAACTTTCTCAGTTTTTGGCCAAATGAGGTGCATAAAGAGCCCAGATGGGGGTTTTTGACAATTTTTAAGCCATTGGAGACATAATATTATATTATGAGAATCGTAAATCCATGGAAATAGAAATTTTAGCACTTAATGAAAGAGGCCCATCATTGGAAGTTGGACCAGTAGATGTAGCCCAAGAAAGAGGTGAACTCCTTTATCATTTTCATTGTTATGTGTTTCTGATATGGTCTATTGTCTTTGCTTTATGGTGTTAATTAAGTTTAAAACCCATCATTTTATGTGTTTTTTTCAAAGTGACTCATTGCCTACAATAGATCAAAAATTTACTTGCAATTTTACCATCACCTTCAAGTTTACATTATAGATCATTTTGGTATCAAAGCTCAAGGTTATTGTGAAGGTTTGATTTTGTTTGCAAGTATTTTTTTGATGCTTACAATGTTGAAGCTTAAAAGAGGAGAAGGAGAACATGTGGAGCCAAGATATCAAATTGTTTCAAAGAGAACAAACACATATCATGCTTCAATAGTCATGGCACATGAAGAATGTCCTTTAGGGATGTCTGAAGACGAAAGAAGTTTCAGAAAATATTTTTTTGAGATGTATGAAATGGTAAACGTTCTTTATGAAGAGAGGAATTAAAGGCTATATGGAGAGATCTCAAAGCCTACAAAACAATATGGAGGGAAAGGAGACAAACATCCAAAAGGAAATGGAAGGAATGGTGACAAACCATGACCTTCGCTTCCATCCTCATCCTCATCTTCATCCTCATATTCTTCTACTTGTTCAACCCTTTCACAAACACCTCCAAATTCTCTAAAGGGACATGGTAAAACTCCTTTGCTAAAGCTTGATATAAATTTTCAATTGCCTATGCACAATGGAGAGGTAAATTTTGAGAAATTATATAATTGGGTTAGTCAGATTGAAGTTTGTTGCAGGATACAAAGAATCAAGGATGATGTGACCAAAATCCAGCTTGCTTCTCTTAGATTGGAAGGTGCAACACTTATTTGGTGAGAGGCCAAAACTCAAGAGGACATGAAGAAACATGGTAAGGTTTTATCCTCTTGGAATGATTTTGTTGTTACAATAAGAAGGAAATTTTATCCATTAGTATACATCAAAAAAGATCTTATGGATTGGAAAAACTTTAGGTAAGCTAAGGGTCAAAATGTGCAAAGCTATACATAAGAATTTAGGAAAAGGGCTTTGATTTTGGGTATAGGTTTTTCCTCCCAAGATACTCTACTCAAATACATTGGAGAATTACATATTTATTTGAGACACACTATTATCATGTTTAACCCTACAAAACTAGATGAATTTTGTGTACAAAAAACTCATTTTGAAGCAAGAGGGAAAACTATTTCTGAAGAAACTAGTGAGAAGTCTAGAGAAAAGGAAAAGGGAAGTTCAAAGGCAAGGATAAAAATAATTCTTTAGTCAAGAAAGAGGAAGAAAAACTCACATGTAAACATTGTTCTAAAGAAGGCCATGATGAAGACCACTATTGTAAACTTCATCCTGAGATAAGACCCAAAAAGCTTAATAACAAAGAGAAAGGAAAGACTGCTGCAACTACACAACTAGGATCTAATTCTCGAGATGAACCAAAAATCATAGCCATAGGATTGAAAGGTAAAGATTCAATTGCAAGTACTAGTTCTTCTAGAAAAAGCAATGAAACTCAAAATGAAAGAGAAAGAATAGAGTTGTTCCATATTAGAGTCATCACAAAACATAACAAGGTAGATACTTTGTTTGATAATGGTTCACAAGAAAACATCATTTTAGAAGACATTGTCAAGAAACTAAATTTGGAAGCCATTCCTCATCCTAAACCTTATCCTTTGGGTTGGGTATGTGACAATGCCAAGTTGCAAGTGGAAATATTATGCATACTTAGATTTTCGATCACTGCAAATTTTATTGATGAGGTAGAACTTGATGTGGTACCGCTTGACATTTGTGGGATTGTTTTGGGAAGCCCATATATGATAGGAAATCCATATTTCATCACCATGAGAACAAGTATCACTTGTTTAAAGATGGGATTGAGTACATTGTTAGATACATAGAAAAAATTTGAATTTGTCTCTTGTGAATGCCAGACAAATGAAGATGTTTATAAATGTTAGTCAAAATTTTGCATTGTTCATGATTAAACATAAAGGTATTGATGAATCTGAAGCCTTCCAAGAATGTGTTGCAACATTAAAATATTATTCAGTTGAAGTTGTTAACGTGTGATAAGATGTTTTAGGAATCTAACATGTTGCCTCCTAAAGGAGGAAAACAACATGAAGTTCATTTGCAATAGGATGATTCACTTTTGAACATTGGTCTGAACATGATGCTAGTGTTAGAGAATGTTGGAATCAAGAAGCATGGAAGAGCTACTTGACAAAGGGAACATTAGTTCTAATACATCTTCTTGTGGGTCTCCTAATGTTTTAGTTTTGAAGAATGATAGTGCATGGAAATGGAGTTCACATTTCATGAAGATTCGAGCCAAAAACAAGGTTGAACATGATCAACATCGTGTTAGCCATAGTTTTCAAGTTGGAGATGAAGTAAGGCTTTGCATCAGCAAAGAAAAACTTTTAGGTGAAAAGAAATTGAAATTGGGTAAACCTCCTTTGATTGAAGACGTAGGAGAGAATGTTCAGATTTCTTTAACATAAGTTTTCTCTTCTAAATATATTGAAGAATTGCAACAAGATCCTATCCTTGACAGAGAAGTAGGAATTTCCAATAAGGAACGGGAAACCCCTTCATATGTGGTCCAAAGGTACAAAACTAGGAAAACCCAATTGGATTGAAAAGGGAAGGGTGAGGGAAATGTACCCTCATCTGTTTGTTAACTGAAAGTAGTCTTTTGGAGGTCCAAAAGCTTAGAGTTGGGAGGAGTGATCCAGGGGATCAATAAAGTGCTCAAAATTCAAATTGTCCAAAAGTTCTTGAAACCTATACCATTTCATAGATCTTGGTGACCTTAATTTAACGCAACTTGAATCGTTTAAAATTGATATCGTATGCTCCTGAAATCGTGTTTTGACCATTTTCCCAAATAGGTAAAAAATTGCAGGTGACAGACTGAGTGTGAATTTTTCAGCCAATGGCATGCTGCCACTTGGCCACTCTAGATTGGTCAAAAAATATTTGAATATTATTGATTCTAATTTTTTATTATTATTGTAATGGCTAACTATGTTTGTATGGGCTCCAAATGAATGGTTGGAAACCACCTGGGCCAATGCATGGTTGCAACGTGGCCTCTTGGTAGCATGTGAAATTTTGTTAAGGGCTTAAGGGACCGCACTGAGGTCGAACGCACAACCTACCACCAAGAAACAGAGTGCTATACCACTACACCAAACATTGTGACTTAACTATATTAAGTCTTGTTGTAGCGGCTATAACCACCCTCCAAAATTTTGGCCTCCACCAATTTCGGAGCCTCCCTTGAAGAGTTTCACTTGATGACTGCACACACTTGGGTTTACTCTCTGAGCTGATGCGAGTCTTTACATCCAACTTGCTTGTTCATTGCATTCAAGTCTCTTCATGCTAATATCTAAGTCATGCTTGCGACCATGTTCTAGTTATGCTCAAAGTATTCGCTTCATATGTGCTTGTTATGTTCACTATGAAAGCATTTGTCGCACTCACACATGGAGTCACATTCATTGTCACCCAAGCATCGTCTCGATCAATGAATGATCAATCATGAGTGTTGCACTTGTCACTTACACCATTGGTCAATCATGTAGAACATGTATGTCTGGATGATTTGGTCATTTTGTTGTCAAGTCATGCGAGTGTGTGTTCGTATGATCACCTATGCATATTTCGATTGTTCACACACTTAGCTATTTTGATGAAAGTTCTAACAACCAGAATCCCCTCTGACAGCCAGACCATCACCCTACCGTCGACTCGATCGACTGTCAACCAGAATAGCGTAGAAGCACCAAGCTAGTCTTTTCAAGTTGCGCTGCCCACAAGCAATCCAATCAACTCTCATGCTGGCCACCCGGACAGTTAGACCTAGCAGTCACCCCGAGACTGACTCCCCTCAAATTTGTGCATGACACTGAACTCACCCACTTAACTGACCGAGGAAATTGCACATACAGGCCGAATAGACACCAAGTGCCTGTCCCTGTCTACCTCAGAAAATTGCGCAATTTTCCTAATCAGTCATCCCGATAGTCGACCAAATGTTCATCTCAGAAATTGCACAATGTTCATGAGTAAGCCTTCTGCTTCCCATCAGTCAACTCAGCTCAGAAATTGTGCAGAGATGATCAACATGCCAACCTCCCGACCTTAGTGCATTTTTCCTTGCTAGCAGCCCCTAATAGCAGATTGCTTGTTCCCTCTGGGAATTGCGCAGTTTCTGCTGCCAGTCTCCCGAGTAGCCAACTGGAAGTTCCCTCTAGGAATTGTGTAGTTTTTGCTGCCAGTGACCCCAGCAACCAACTGGCAGTTCCCTCTGGGAATTGCGCAATTTTGGCTGCCAGTCTCCCAGGCAGTTCCCTAGAACATCGCAATCCTGGCCTGCTGACCCTTCATGCAGCCTGACCCGTTCCTTTGGAAAATTGCGGAAATCTAGCTGTCCAACCCCGCTACCTGTTCATTCTAAAAAATGCACAGAGCATGCTTGCCTTGCCTTCTAGAAGCCCAGATTTTTCCTCCCAAAATTTGCGAAATTTTTCTTCCTAGCCGAGCCAGACCTTGCAGACAGTCATTATCGACTCATATTTCCCGTCTCCATCTCTTAGTGACTCTTGCACAATTTTCATTAGCAGTTACCTGGAGCCATCATCCTGCATCACAGCATTGTTGCCTCTCCTGGTCACCTACATCTGAAATGATCATGTGTCATGGTAGACTAGGAGGTTTTGGATTTGATGTCGTCTCGTCATGAATGACTGCATGTACAAATACATCAACAAATATGAAAATATGACGAATTGGATGAACAAAGGGAGCACATGCAGAAGGGTAGGTTCACCAATGGATGAACAAATGAAGCATGCGAAGTGGACGAATGCGACGAACATGCACCTTCGCGAACAGATGAGCCTGTCAAGCCTTCCATCATGGAAGCAAGGAACAACATGCTAAAGGTTCATCAAGCGAACCAAGGACCATCGAATACTCCGTGCACTTCGCCATGAGGAGGTGAAGCTATGATACACCATGAAGACATCCATCACCCAGCAGCACTATAGATTGACATGCACTCCATCAGTAACACAAATGCACCAACATTGTCATGTCAAGTCATGTCAAGTCACGTCATGATTCATGTCACCCACATCTCCACTATGGGCTTGTTGTCAATCAATGTGATGTAACATGGAAGCCCAAGAGACCCACTTGTTGATCAAAGAGTCATGTAAGTCAACAAGTCATGGAAGTCAAATGGTCATGAGGGTAGTCGAACAACCACAAGGGTCAGTTTCAACCTTGGCTATAAGTACCCCCTCATTTATACATGTAAAGGAATTTTCACCTCAGCTCCTCCCACATAGCCAATAGAGTATGTAATCATTTCTTTGAGGACTAATTAGTGGCTCCAATGCCCTGCACTCGAGGTTAGTGATGTACGGTGTAATAATGTGTCTTGAAACTTTCGTAATTCAGAAGCTTGCTAACAAGCCAACACATTTTCACACATGTATTGTATATGTTGTAAGACTTATCTTTAACATTTATAATGCATGTTGCTTTAACCTGTGTTCTACATCTGAACTACTTCGCTTGTTGTAATGCATAATTTATTAATGGAAATGTGTTGTATATGTTGTTATGCTATCTCTCCCGTGTAGACTTCTCTCCTGGACATTAGACAGAACTTTCACATGAAGTTTGTTGTAACAATCATTGCACTTGTTTAGACTGCTCCATGATTGTTGTACATGTTATCTCACCTTGTATGTTGTGACTGCTGCATCCATGAGGGCTCCTCTGCCGAAAGCTATGCATGTCCTATTGTGTTGTGTGTTCTTAGCAGTGTTGGGACTGCTCCCAATTGACTTGGAACCCACTCTCACCCCCTCCTTGGACAGTGAAAGAACCATTGACACAAGGGACACTTACACTCACCAGGCATGCAAACCTCACTTCTCGAAGACAAATCAATTCACTCTCTTGTGCTAACAAGCAAGAGTTGAGGCAAATCCTTAAGATAATGGCAACCAGACCATCATACCGGATGGGATTCCCACACCAAATGGTGTGAGGTCTAGTTGGGAATTTATACCGGGGTGATCCCTCGAATGTTGGTGGGTCCAACACCATCAACATTTTTGGCGCTAGAAGGAGGGCATCCAGTTGTACATGGCTGAAATTACCCTCACACTCACTCATCAATCATCTGGTCAAGGCAGTAACTCGCACTCCCTCTCACGTGACTCTACAATTGGTTACTCCTCACCTCCCAAAATTGAACACGAGATTTCATATCAACACCTTCGCTCCATCCGTCTCATCACTCACCAGTTCACGAAATCAGTCAGCTTGATCCCAAGTGTACAACATCTTCCACACACATTTAGGAAGCCAAAAGCCACTCCCATGAGAGTTGTTGTATCATCAGTGGAAGAAGAATTCCTTTCCACACTTGAAGGTCTAGAGGAAGCTATTGAAGATGGAGAGGAACCTCCAATATTCCTTGAAGACGAACAAGGCACTCTTGTGATATTGGGATCAAATTCTGGTATAGGAGGCAGAAGGGAAGGTAGTAGAGGAGGTGTATGCAGAGACGAACCGATAGACTCATATCCTGAACCATCAGAGTCCAAAGAAGATGAAGAAGATGAAGAGATGGCCAACCCAAATCTTGAATGGATGAATCAGGGACCATTGGCTCTCCCGGCTATTCTGCACAAGATGTCGATGTGAGTGGAGAGAATGAACATCAAGTTCAACCTTGACAACACGGTGAAGGCTGAAGACCACTTAGACAACTTCTACCTACAACTGCATACCCTTGAGGGACATTATGACAATGTAGCATGTAGACTATTCCCATGTACCTTGGATGGCTGTGTAGTTGCTTGGTATCACAACCTTCCACCCAACTCCATAGAGAACTGGGGTTCTTTCAAACATATGTTCCTAAAAACGTTTGTTGATGACAAGACCCAAGACATGCTGCTTAAGGAATTGGGAAGCCTGAGGATGGAGGGAAAAGAGAAAGTAAATGACTTCAATCATAGGTTTATGTGTATTCCTGAAAAAATTTGCAGCAGACACTAAAACTCATGACTCCATCACTGTTTACTATTACACGTCTACAATGCTGACCACTGTTGCGCAGTTGATCAATCTAGCTATGAAGCCAACACTTTTAGAAAGCTGTGAAGAAGCTATTGCTATTGAAAAAGACTTATGTGCAATTGGTGTCATCAAGGATGACGAATCAACGAAAGACTCCAAGGATGTGAGTAGAAATCCCCAAGCAACGACGAGAAAGGGTAGAGACAAGGAAGCAACTGATATTGAAACCCTAACTCACCTTGTCAAGAACTTGGCCACCAAAATGTCCAAACTCAAGCAATAGAAAATGGACACATTTGCAAGAAGCCATCTACCCAGACAGAGACAGGCAAGCAGTTCATCAACAGGCTCATCAAGCAACAACCGGTTCACTTCCAAATTTTCATAAAAGCCTATGTTCCAACTCGAGCATTGCATCGATCCTAATTTCTATTTGTTCCACGAAAAGTTCCACGCCAAGAAATCTTGCTCAAATTGGAAGCGAGTCATTACCTCAGTCTATAGTCATACACTTGATGTGGAAGGTGATATGCAGGAGCAGTTGGAAGACAGTGATGATAGCGAAGAGGTTTCACCTAACGAAACACCAAGTTCTGGGCATGTGGTGAATGCTTATCAGTGCTCGCAAGTAATCTCAAAGATGAACACCGATAAGAAACCCCAAAAGAAAAATTATTGTTACAATCTTAGGAGTAAAGGGGCTCCCCCTACACTTGGGGAATTGAAAGAGAAAGTGAGGCAGCTGATAAAGAATGTTTATCCACCAGCTGCCTCGAAGCAACAGACACAAAGCAAGTCCAGGAAGACATTGGTGGATAAGATTACATCCATGAGCAGCAAGTTGCAGAACACTCCACCGGATAGCACGAACTTCCATTCCACCCCGGACACCTCGGTGAGTCTACCACCTTTGGACTACAACATAGTTGATGACATGAAGAAAACTCAGGCCAACATTAGTTTTTTCAAGTTAGCCAAAGTCTAGTGTTAGTGAGATATCCTGTTGCGTGCATTGGGACAAACAACAGTGGACAGCGCAACCTCTACTAGCAAGGGAGCAAGCACACCTCCCAGATCACTATCTACTATGCTTAATACACTCCAGATGGAAGAAGCAAACTCAAGTTGCCCCCCATTCCTGCTTTCATTCAAAGTTTTCAACTACAATGTTCACAACTGCTTGGTTGATTTTAGCGCAACAACCAACGACATGCTGCTCTCCATTGCTAAGAAGATCAATGCACGATGGAGCGAAACATCTGCGAGAATCATCCAACTTGACAAAACCTTAGTACCAGCCATTGGTGAACTTCGAGATGTGATCAACAAACTATCCCATGACGGTCGAGTCCACCAATGCATCAACATAGTTGTTATGGACATACCAGAAGGATATGGCCTACTACTCAGTAGAGACTAGTCCAACAAGCTAGATGGATATTTTGCTATAGAATGGTCTCACATGTGGCTTCCGTCCAAGGGAAGATGCAATCAAATCTGAGTGTTATCTGAGAGGTATATGAAACATAATGTTACTCCCCTTAATGATGAGAACAAACCGTTGGCCTTCGCAGAACTCATGTTTGGAAAATACCTCCTGGAAAAGACATTGGAGTGTTATCCTACATGGCCAACTCTAACCTCATCAGACAAGCAGTTGGGACTCCTTCCTCGCCCAACTGATGATAATGAAACTTGTACAGTTTGTTTTTCCGATAGTAGTAGTAGTAGCAAAAATGGTAGTAGTAGCAGTACCAACATGCCAAATGGTCCATATACAAACAAGCTGTGGGCTATGATTCTTGACAAATCGGGAACACATGATGGCTCAAGGACCGAGTGTCTCAGTCATCCAAAACAATGAACAATGCATGATTTCAAGCTGTTTGAAGTTCGAAGTCACAAACAACGATGTTGAGTATGAAGCACTCATGCTGAACACACAAAGGACAAACACTAGGAATGAAGAAAGCAACTTAGGAACCTACCATGATTCGAAGATGGCCAATCTTGGTACAAGCTACACACTACAACAGTGAAAAATTGTTGACCGCTTGAGTGAACAGTAATATGGGTCTGCACGAGTAGATGATGACTTGAGTACACACCACACGTGAGTAATCCAACATGAGATTCGAGGTAAAGGAGGAGACAAACCATTGCAGCAAAGAACATGTAACACATACATGTTGTTTTCTCTCCTTTCATCGAAAACATTGACTAACATTTTAACTGTTTGGATTACTTGCAAAGTTCGTCATCACACTTGGTTTTCTAATTTAAATCTTGCACGTAAGAAATATGGGAAAATCTGCTTACACATCGACTTCAGAAACTTGAACCCTTCCTAGAATAAAAACAACTACCGCGTGCCATCATATAAGCCCATGTTGCACAAAGTACCTGAAATAGTGGTGTTGTCTTCACTTGAAGGTCTTCTAGAATGCCACTAGGTTTTGGTAGCGGAGCCTGGTGGACTTGCACTGGTCTACGAGAGACTTGGTCCACACACGTATCATTTGCAATCATTGGGCAAGAGGATTGACAAATGTCCTGCCAATGGCCAATATCTCAAGCATTATTTTCACTAGGACGGGCCACGCTCGTGCCATGTACATAGTCTGATTGCTGCTTGTTGTTTCATATGGTTTGTTTTGCTTATTATCTTTGCTTTTTCTTTGTTTGATTTTGCTTACTATTTTTGTTCACGTTCATTTTGTTTATTTGACATATTACTCTTTTTGTTTCCGAAAGCAAGTGTTGCCAACTACTACGTACTCACTTTTATATAGTGTATGTGGCTAAAATTAGAAGAAATTTGTGACACTGCAACACTTGGTTAATCTCATGTCTACCTTCTCTGTGCTTGGTTGTAACTTTTGGTTGATGAATTCCTGACAGAAAATACGAACTGTATGCAAGGGAAGTTTCGGTCCAACCATGAACCTGTGTCCACACTAGGAAGCCCCATGCACGTACTTATCCTTATGCTCTCTGTGTGTTCAATCTCATCCAACTAGTAGAAACGGGGAAGGGGAAAATCTAAACAAGCAAACCTATGTCAGAGGTCATACATGCTTCTTTGAAGGAACAACCTTTTCTGCTCTCAATAAGTTGGGATCCCTCTTCTACCCCAAAAACAAGTAAGTGCCTATGCACAATCCTCTTAAAAAATATAAAGGCGAAAGAAGAGAAAGGCCTCTTGCGTAGAGAGGTGAGCATGAAACTCCACTAAGGTAATGACGAGGATTGCTGGCAGTGGAGCAATGTGTGTATTCTTGCGTGACTCTGCTGGGGTACTATCCAAGCCTAATAGCAGTAAGAAACACTAGAGATGAAAACTTATACTCTGGAAATCTTCAACTCACGAGCTAAACTACCCTTCCCAGATTTGAAACATTGAGATTCAAGCTAAACTTTTTATTGTTTTGATTGAGTTAGCAAAGGATGAACCACATATGTCTGTGGGGTAAGTGGAGAAACTAAAGTAACCTGCACAACGATTCAATACTCCCCAAAATACCAAGGTCCTATTCTAGAACTGAACCAAAACAAAGAAACTGGAGTTCTACCAGTGTGTCGCCAAGTGTTGTAGTGGCTACAACCACCCTCCAAAATTTTGGCCTGCACCAATTTCGGAGCCTCCCTTGAAGAGTTTCACTTGATCACTGCACACACTCGAGTTCACTTTGTGAGCTCATGTGAGTCTTTACATCTGCCTTGCTTGTTCATTACATTCAAGTCTTTGCATGTTGATATCTAAGTCATGCTTGCGACCATGTTCTGGATATGCTCAAAGTCTTTGATTCGTATGTGTTTGTTGTGTTTGCTATGAAAGAATCTATCGCACTCAGAAATAGAGCCACATTCACTATTGTGCAAGTGTCGTCTTGATTAATGAACGATCAACCATGAGTGTCGTGTTTTTCACTTGCATCGTGAGTCAGTCATGTTGAACATGTATGTTTGGATGATTTCGTCATTTCGTCGTCAAGTCATGTGAGTGTGTGTTTGTATGATCACCTACACATCTTTTGATTGTTCACACACTTAGCCATTTTGATGAAATTTCTGACGACCAGACTCCCCTCTAACAACTGGACCATCACCTTGCCATCGACTTGATCGACTGTCAACCAGAACAATGCAGAAGCACCAATCCAATCAAGTCTCATGTTGGCCACCTGGATAGTAAGACACAACAGTCACCCCGAGACTGACTCCCCTCAAAATTTGTGTAGATGCCACTGACCTCACCCGGTCAACTAACTGAGGAAATTGCGCAGACAGGTCAGACATACACCAAGTGCCTGTCTCTGTCTCCCTTAGAACATTGCGCAGTTTTCCTAGTCAGTCATCCCGACAGTCGACCAATTGTTCATCTCAGAAATTGCACAATGTTCATGAGAAGGCCTTCCACTACCCATTAGTCAGCTCAGCTCAAAAATTGCACAGAGATGATCAGTAGGCTGGCCTCCCGACCTCAATGTAGTTTTCCTTGCCAGCAACCCCTAGCAGCAGATTCCCAGTTCCCTCTAGGAATTGCGCCGTTTCTGTTGCCAGTATCCCGGGAAGCCAACTGGCAGTTTTCTTTGGAAATTGCGCAGTTTTCACTGCCAGTGACCCTAAAAACCAATTGGAAGTTCCCTTCAGGAATTGTGTAGTTTTGGCTACCAGTGACCCTAGCAGCCAACTGATAGTTCCCTCTGGGAATTGCGTCGTTTTGGCTTCCAGTCTCCCGAACAGTTCCCCAGAAAAACTGCGCAATCCCTGCCTGCTGACCCTTCATGCAGCTCGACCCATTCCTTTGGAAAATTGGGCAAATATGGTTGTCCAACCCCACTGCCTGTTCGTTCTAAAAAATGCACAGAGCATGCCTGCCTTGCCTTCGAGTAGCCTGGACTGTTCCTCTAAAAATTTGCACAATTTTTCCTCCTAGCCAAGCCAGACCTTGCAGATAGTCACTCTCGACTCAGATTGCCCATCGCAATTTTCATCAGCAATTTCCTGGAGCCATCATCCTACATCGCAGCCTTGTTGCCTCTTCTGGTCACCTGCATTCAAAATGATCACGTGTCATGGTAGAATAGGAGGTTTTGGATTTGATGTCGTCTCGTCATGAGTGACTGTAGGTACAGATACACCAAAAAACATGACAAGACAATGAATGGGATGAATGAAGGGAGCACATGCTAAAGGAAAGGTTCACCAACGGACGGATGAATGAAGCATGTGAAGCGAACGAATGCAGTGAACATGCACCTTCGCCAATAGATGAGCCTATCAAAACTTTCAACATGCAAGCAAGGAACACCATGCTAAAGCTTCATCAAGTGAACCAAGGAACATTGAAGACTCCGCGCACTTCGCCATGTGGAGGTGAAGCTATGATACACCATGAAGACATCCATCACCTAGCAGCACTATAACTCGACATGCACTCCAATAGCAGCACAAATGTGCTAGCATTTTCATGTCAATTCATATCGAGTCACATCATGGGTCATGTCGCCCACATCTCCACTATGGGCTTGTTGTCAATCAATGTGATGTAAAGTGGAAGTCCAAGAGACCCACTTGTTGATCAAAGAGTCATGTAAGTCAAAAATTCATGGAAGTCAAATGATCATGAGGGTAGTCGAAAAGCCACAACGGTCAGTTTCACCCTTGGCTATAAATACTCCCTCACTTGTACATGAAAAGGAATTTTCACCTCAGCTCCTCCCACATAGCCAAGAGAGTTTGTAATCTTTTCTTTGAGGAGTAAGTAGTGGCTCTGACGCCCCGCACTCGGGGTTAGTGATGTATGGTGTAACGATGTGTCTTGGAACTTTTGCTTAATTCAGAAGCTTGCTAACAGGCCAACACGCTTTCACACATGTATTGTATCTATTGTAAGACTGATCTTTAATAGTTGTAATGCATGTTGCTTTAACCTGTGTTCTACATCTGAACTGCTTCATTTGTTGGAATGCATAATCTATTAATGGAAATGTGTTGTATATGCTGTTAATGTTGTCTCGCCCTTGTAGACTTCTCTCCCAGAGATAAGACAGACCTGTCACACGAAGCTTGTTGTAACAACCGTTGCACTCGTTCGGACTGCTCTGTGAGAGTTGTACATGTTATCTCACCATGTATGTTGTGACTGCTGCATCTGTGTGGACTACTCCACTGAAAGATTTTCATGTCCTGTTGTGTTGTTTGTTCCTAGGAGTGTTGGGACTGCTCCTAATTGACTTGGAACTCACTCTCACCCCCTCCCTCAACAGTGAAAGAACCATTTACACAAGTGATACTTACACTCACTAGGCATGCAAAGCTCACTTCAAAGACAAAGCGAACCACTCTCCTGTGCTGACGAGCAAGAGTTGAGGCAAATCCTTAAGACAATGGAAACCAAACCGTCATACCGGATGGGACTTCATACCGGGGTGATCCCCTAAATTTTGGCGGGTCGAGCACCATCAACAAGTCCCGAATTCTATTTAAACTTGGCACATATTATATATGGGGGTTGGGCCAAGGCTAAGCCCCAACCCTAGTTACCGTGCCCACAAGAACCATGAGGTGGGACCAAGGTCTAGGTCTTAGCCCCAGCTCCAAGTCACGATCCATCCACATGTAACCACAAGCGAGAGCTCCATGGAGGGGGCTAATCCCTAGGTGCGCGTAGAGGGGGGGCGACCCCAGGTCACATGGGCCATCAATATGACCACAACCTCAAGTTTTTGGGTGCACATAGATTTTGGCCCCAAACACTAGGTTCTATATGCCCAATGCACCACGATGTGACCAAGTGTAGTTTGGTAGGGGGCTGGCCGATGGGGGCGGGTAGTTAGCCCTTGCCCCTAGGCACATGCCCCCATACGACCCAGATTTTCGGAAAATGGGGGTTATTGGACATTTAAAACATCTGAAAATTTACACTATTGGGCGTGATTGTAGACCAAAATTGTGTGCTGGTTTCGGGTTTGGGACACCCAAGCCAGGTTTAGGGTGATTTGTAGGATAGTTAGCTGGGGAAATTGAAAAAAACTTGGGAGAGACATAAATTTCTCAGTTTTTGGCCAAATGAGGTGCAAAAAGAGGCCATATGCAGTTTTTTTAGTGTTTGAAACCATTGGAGACATAATATTCACATTCTGAGCACTGTAAATCCATGTAGACACAAAATTGAGCACTTAATGAAAGAGGCCCATGATTGGAAGCTGGACCAGGAGATGTAGCCCAAGAGAGGGATGAAATCCTTTATCAATTTTGATGTTATGTGTTTCTAATATGGTCTATTATATCTCTTTTATGTTGTTAACTAAGTTTAAAAACCATAATTTTATGTGTTTTTCAAAGTGATTCATTGCCTACAATACATAAAGAAAATTCTTGCAATTTTATCGTCACCTTCAAGTTTACATTAAAGATCATGATGGGTCTTCCCCTATTGTTTCTCTTCACAATCTCATATGAAGACAAATTGATCACTGGAAGAATTTCTATGATGTCTTGTAAGTTCCTAAAGGTGCCTTGAAATATCAGATGAAGAAGGCATATAGGAAACTAAGCCTTGAAATATCACCTAGACAATAACCCTACAAATGAAGAAGCAACCCAGTGCTTTGCAGAAAAATTCCATTGGTGTTTCTAATTTAAGAGTTTAACCGCTATTACAATGTTCCAATTCCCAAAGGTACACTTGAGAAAGATTGTAAGGCCCTTATTGAAAAAGGTAAACGAAAAGCTGATCAACTCATTCATTTTCGAGATGAAATAATAGGGAACATTCTTTTCAAAATCACAATGACTGATATTTTAGCTCTCTCAGTCAATAAGAAATGATTGGAATATAATTTGTACTTCCCAATAATTATAGTTTGAGAATGTAAAAAGTGAGAATTTCATTGTGATTAATAATAGTAACTTAAATATCTCGACTTTTAACATTTCCTCAAAACGGTAGCATCTATTGGACATCCCTTATGATTGGGAAGAGTTGGAAATAAAGGAATCTCAACGTGAAAGCTACTTGTGATGGCTTATTTTAGGTGGCCCGATCTGACTTCAATTTTTTTGTTGTGAATCCTCTGATAGCTCAAGTCATACGTTTGTCAACAATTTCACCAAATGCTAGTTGATAGGATAATGCATACCAAATCGTCACAAGCATGGATGCAATCAATTAAATATGTCATGGTGTTGATAGTTAACTCCAATTAATATAGAGTTCATCCCTAAAATGAGCCTCTCAACTTATATAAATAGATATTTGCTTGATGCTATTGATGGAAAACAATTCCGAGGTCTAAAATGAGGGATTGTAGGAGGGAAAAAAGGGAAATATGAACCACCTAAGGAAAATTTGTTGTATCATTGATGTATATTTAAGGCGATTGTTTATTGGGTCTTGGAAAAAACACAACTGTAATAAGATTGAATGGGCTTCCAAAAAATTGAACAATGTGGTTTGAACTCTGCAATCGATATAATTTGTTGTTGGGATTGGTTCCAAATGTCTCATAACATTTAATTCTATGATTCATGGGATTGGAAAAAACACTCAAACATGAGAACAAATGTGATTTATGTTGAAGGTTTTCTAGAGAATTCTAAGTTCTACAAGTGAATTGTTTAAGAGGACGTTGTCTTTTAATTCGTATTGAACATAATTTGCAACCATATAGTTTCCAACTTTAAATGTTCTAGTGTAAGATTGGTCTAAAAATTTGGTGAGAGATGAGATCTATTTGTTAGAAGTGAGTTCCACTTAACTCTGCACCTGTAAGAGAAAATCTCAAATTTGTTTTGAGGAGTAGACCCAGATCCTATTCAACAGTAGATCTCAGACCTGTTGTGGGACAAACTTAGGTTTTATCCTTTGAACAGAACTCAGAATATTGAAGCCTTGTTGGATTTGACTTTGATTTGAACCATATTTTGAAGAATTATTTGGAGTATCTTGGAGGTCATTAGTAGAAACCCTAGAATCCTTTGTTAAAATAGACTTTAAGCATCCTTGGAGCAGATTTAGAAAATATATTGAAGATCTTTTGAGTAGCATTTGAATTGTATTTGGAACAAACTTTGAAAAGTTTTGGAGACATCTTAAGGAAGTGGATTTGAATTATTTGGACCTTGAAGTGGACTTGAGTTGAAGCAATCATTTTGGATGACATTATGAAGCAGTGGTTTAGGTTGGAGCCTAAGAGGAATGACGTCCTCAATAGAGACCAGTTTAGTGCCTAGATTTGTGTTTGTGGATTGAAGTTCTCATTCAAGGTTGGAGCCTTGAAGAAGTTTGAGATTTTATTGTACAATTTGAAGCCTAAATATTTGTATATGAGGATTGGAGTCCTCATCATTTTCAACATTTTTTTTTTAGTATAGTTCTTATGTTCTAGTTTACCTTGTAGTAAAATATTGAAAGGAATAATCTAACAAATGAAATAAATATTGATTTACCCCCCCAGTATTTCCAACAATTGGTTTCAGAGCCAACTCCTTGAAGAACAACCTAACAGGTGGAAGGTAGATCCTAGGAACACAACTGGAAATGTCAAGAAGGAAATCCTCCAATCATTTTGAAGATATCTCCTCCTAAGTCATGTAATCATAAGTAAATCGGTTTGGAAAAAGCTCCATTTTTTTGATGGAACATATTATGTGTCATGGAACAACAAAATGGATTACTATTTGATGGCTCTAGGGTATTAGGTATGAGAATCAGTTGTTACTAGAAACAAAATTACAGAAGAGTCAAATGAATGCAATACAAAAGAAATGGAAGCAATATTGAGTAGTCTATCAGATTTTGTAAAAGGAAATGTGGGTCAATGTTCTTCAGCTAAAAGACTTTGGGAAAAACTACAAATACTCTATGAAGAATCTGGCTTTGTGCCTATTGAACCAGAACTAGAATATGTGGAACAAGAGCACAAGGATGATCATGAATCAAAGGTAATAAATGGAGGCACCAAAAACATGAAAGACATTGAAGATGAAAAATATATTGAAGTAAAGGCTGAAGAAAGCCTTGAAGGAGAACTAATGGCTACTCTAAAATAAAAAAGTAGTTTGACAAAAGAAAATAAATACCTTGAAGAGAAGAAGAAACACCTTTATCGTACAAAGGAAGAATTTGTTCTCCTAAGGCTCCAAGTAGAAGAAATATATAAGGAATTTAGTAATCTTGAAGAAAAATTGCATCAACAAGAAAGGAGACATGAAGAAGAAGTTATCTCACTAAAACATCAGCTAGAAGAAGCAAAGAAAATGGAAGAAGCTGTAAAGATACAATTGATGAAAAAAAGGAAGGCTGTGAGAAATTTGAAGAAGAAATTATCATTAAAAAATGAAGTTGAAAATTTATGCAAGAGTCTAAAAAGTTCTCAATCATTGGATAACATTCTCAGCCCTCAAAGATCAACATTTGATAAAAGGGGACTTGGTTATGATCTGAAAATGGGGCACTTAGGCTTGTTGTCTAACTTACAAGGACCTCTTCCACTTCCAAAGCTTAAATGTTCCCAAGTCTTATTGATTAACCAATTTGGAATTGATAATATGCTTGAAAAGATAGGTGTATGCTTATGTTTGTTTTAAACTGTTATGTGCTTTTAAAATTCTGTTGTTTGTGCTGATATGTAAGTACATATGACAATAGACAAATGCAGCAATAAGCAAACACATAAGAGAACAATTTAATATGGAGTTCACCCAAAACTCTTGGGCTACATCTCCCTGAGCTCTAATCAACTCAACTAGGCTCTCTGGGATTATGGAAAGTCATTTTTACAAGCTCTTGGCTCAACTCCATTGTTTTACATAGAAACAATGGGCTCAGAACACCATCTCTCCCTGGCTCAGAAGCTCTCGGCTTTCTGGCTCTAGGCTCTTGCTCTCAGCCTCTGTGTGCCTTTGTGATTCGCTTGATCTTCAAGCGATCATCAGAAACCTTCCAGTGACCTTTTGCAGCTCTGCTTTCAGCTTTCTCTGGTTGCTTCTGCTACCTTCTTCCTCCTGTGCTCTCAATTGTGCTCTTTGGCTCTTTTGAGGCATATTCCCGACTTTTTGGCTACCCTGGCCATTTCTCTTCAATTCATTGTCCCTCTGTGGCTTTGTCACTTCAAAATGCATCATTGCCTGTAAAAATTCCTGCTGCAGCATGGCATGATGATCATGAGCAGTTACAGAAAGAATCGGGGCCGTTTCATAGGTGAAAATCTGAAAAATGGAGAGAATCCCATTACACAGAGAATGTCTGCAAAAACGCTATCGGGCATGATTTGCGAACTTTAAATCCCATTCAATTTCCCCTAAATCCCTATTGGGTCTGCCATTAGGAATCATATCGCATCACATTAGTGTATTGGGAAAAATCCCAAATACACAGGAAAACCTTCAAAAACCCGACAAAATCCTTTTTATCGGACTTCAAATTCTATCGAATGCACCCTTTAATCACATCAGCTTTGCCTTGGTTTGCGTTCACAAGCCCCACCATCGATCTGGGTGATCCTCAATCCAACGGTCAATATGCGATATCGGGCAGCTTAAGGGTATAGAGGTTACCTGCCCGAAAAGGTGGTTTTCCTCTCTCCTCCACCAGCCACGTGTCGTTCGCTATATGGGATCGCGCAGAGCTGACCAATACCATTTACCGCTTGAGGCCTGACCGAAATCCTGCTTACGGAACTAAAATTTCATTAATCGCACCTTTATTTCCCCTTCGGGTCTGGCTATATCCCTTTAGGGGCTTTTTCCTTTGCATTGCGTTTTTTACACTGAAATGCGCTATTACATGGGAAAGTCTGTTTTATGGAACTCAAAACTTATCAACTCGCGCCTATAAAGTCCGTCGGATCTGGCATTGTCACCCCTCTATACCACTCTGACGCGGTGATGCGATGTAATATATCGCAATCGCATCTCGCATAGCCCTAGGGGTCCTTCCCTTGCCTCATGGCATCGTCGATGCCGATCTACCGATATCGGCGATCGCAATATCACTCGGCCCGGGGTCCCGTCTTAGGTTATATACACAAGCCTCCTCCGACCCGATATGTCGAGGATCGACAAACGGGGGTCTCTTCCCCTTTCTTCTTAAGCCTACTCTTGGAACCTCTCCGATGTGATTTCCCTTTATTATGGTTTTTTGCCCATTTTAGGGGATTTTGCCTCTTTTTCTAAAGAACAAAGGGCATCTTCTTTCTGCGATAAGTTCTGCATCCTAAGTCCAATTTTTCCCATTCAAGTTGTAGTAGATTCAGAAGGAAAAGATCTCTATAATAGGGCTATTTCTAGGAACTTCATTGGACTTTCAATTTCCTCTGTGAGGAACACTTAGACTCAGGAGTCTATCCAAAATCCATTTTGGATCAGGTTATATAGGTGAACCTCCAAAGACTAAATTAGAAGAAAAATTGAAAGTGACATCATCATTATCCAAAATCCAAATCAAAATGAAATCTAAAATAATGTTGCAAGTGCTTCCTCTCCTAACAGTTATTCTGATGGATTTAAGCAATCTTCCCTTTATGCCAGTTTCAATGAGGATCAACCAAATATTGAATCTTCTCCCAGGAAAGAAAATTTTAAAAATCATCAAGGAAAATCTTCTCATCTAGGTATCAAACCATGTTCTTTGGTTATTGTTATTGTTGCACTAATTTTGGTCATAAATCTAGAGATTGTAGATCATACTACAAGGATGATTGGAAAGGACACCATCAAAACCCTAGAAGGAAGGTTTCAAGTAGATAACACAGAATCCCTAATGGATTTTAAGGTTTAGTTGCTTCGTTAATTAAGTTCAATGTATAATGTTATAAATTTCCAAATTTTGAGCATATGACGTGACTGTAGAAGTGGAATGGAATGGGATCCTAAGAAAATCAAAGGAAAACATCTTCCTACTAGGAACAGAGAAAATTCCACCAAGGTTTGGAAAAGAAAACAAGTGAAACAACCAGGTTTAAATTGAAATGATTCAACTGAATTCAAGTCACTTCAGTTGTAAATATGTACTAGCTTATTAATTCAAGTTGAGTGTGATATGGTTGCAGTTAGTCTTCTTCAAACACAATATTTTTTCTACTTGAACCCACAACTACACTATAATTCTTTTCTCTGTGGACTAGGAAAGCCATAATCGTGACTCCAAAAATTTTCAAATATAAAGGTTTGAAGACCTTTATGAGATTCCAAATAGAGTAGACTTCCTTTCTATATACATCCTAGTGTTTATTTTTTAACCCTAAAATAGAACTATGACAGAGACTATCCCACAAGGGAAATTGGTGAGCACCAGTATTGCAGCAATAATGCTGCAACTCCTAGGTTGTCTTCTTTACTCTTATCAACTCGGTAGTTCGTAAAAAACTTGGAAGCGACCGTGTTGTATGCACAAGTACTAGTTCTTACTGCAGGTTGTCACTTGGTCAGTCGACGCAAGATCACTAGGAGCTCAAGCCAACTTCTATGGATTTTAGAAGAAGCTCTATATGTAGAAAAGAAAGACTACTCTATAGATACCAATCTAACTATAGAAAGGAAGATTGAAATGTAAAGCAAACCGAGTAAATCCTACTTAACCAACTAATCCTAATTTTGCAAAAAGCACTATGAAAACCATGAGAATAATGCCATCTATCTATTCAAAGAAGTAAACAATATCTAACTAAGCTATTATTGGAAGTAAATGAGTAAAAAACATCTTTTTGGATTTTTATGTGAATTTGACATGTATGTGATTTATTGTTTGTGAATGTGGCAACAAATAGGTGGTGTTGAAAGGTGGTTTTAGGGCTTTAGAGGATGTAGGATGGTGTGGTTTGGTCCTATGAGGTCTCAGGTGGCCTTCTGGAGGCTTTTCCCACACTCGGTCTTGAAAAGAAAGCCTACAGAAAAATCTACAAGAGGACACATGAAATCTACAGGAGGAAAAACAATGTTCTATAGGAGGCCTACATGAGGAGGCCGAGAGCATTTCTGGCTATTTTCATGGTGTGAGAGTGGGTGGAAAAGGTGGATGAAGGTTGGAATGAGGTTTTAGGGCACCTAGGATCTACCAAGAATCATTAGGAGAGAGAAAGATGATTCGATTTTCTCAAGGAGAGAGGAAGGAATTCTATGGAAAATGCAGGAAACTAAGGCAGAATTGAAGGGAGACTTGGGCAACCTGTAGGGAATGGATCAGATGGAGGATGGGATGGATGATAGGCTGATCTACTACTAGAAGATATCTGCTGCATAAACAACTGACAGTCAATCACTGAGATTAAGAAAGCAATGAAATAAGTGGATCTAGAAAAACAGAGTTTTGCATCAAACTAGTCTAAACTATGATTCATGAAAGTAAATGCTGAGAAATGTTGCAGGAAAGGAAAGCATGAAAGAAGACTATTGTAAATAAAGAAGTGAGCATGATGAAGATGTTCTGAAGCAAAGTAAAACTAGACTATCAACCACTAAAAAGCTGCAAACACTAGAAATCCTATGAATGAGGAAAATCTGTGTTTTTGGGGCAACAAGAGGGTCTTTGTCTCAAATCATGTTCCCAAAGGGAGGAAGAGAGGACAAGGCACTGTTTCTAGTCTATTTTCTTTACCACGGCTTATCCTACTATAGAAATCCCAAATGGAAGCAAACTATTGAATCATCAAAAGCAACCTGTTCTTAACCATGAAAGAAATACATCTAGCAACAATCTGATCTACAACTAAAATAAAACATACAAATACAAGTAAAGAGGAGCTTGGATGCTTGGATTGGGCCTTAACCTAAGAGCTTCAATCCTCTGAGGCAACTCAGTGCTAACTCGAAAATGATTCTATCTTTATTTCCAAAATAATAACAAGATTACGTGAAACTGTCAAAAAATAAGCTCGAAGCTTAGCAAAGTTTACATAAGGAAAAGTACAACAAAAATCCAACAAAAATCTAGCCATAGTGAGGCCCTAGGAATCTCTACTTATACAAATGAAGCTACCAACAACTTCCTTAAAATAAGCATCAGTCATCCTCCACTTGCTTGGTTGCCTTCTAGTGCATGACTTGGCTGCTTGTACTCCGATCTGAATGAGGAAAATTCGAAGTGGGAGTAATAAATGAGGGGGATTCCCTCCTCTAAGTCCTCTTCTTTGTCCACTTCGAGTTGTTGCTACTATTTGTCCATTGGATCCTTGACTTTGACCACAAAATTCATCAATAATCTGCATTAAACACATATTAGACGACATGGCATCATAACTAACTCAACTCACTCTATAAGCATAAATATAATTAGAAAATCATACAATAAGCTAAGAGAATGGTTGATTTGACTAGGTTGGGAGGTAAAATGAGCCCATATAATTACCCATTTATGAGGCTCATCATCACCCCTTACTGAAAGTGTTTCTCATCCTCTGAGCAACTTAGTCCATATCCTCATCTTTTATGGCCTTGATAGCCTCCCTGACATCCCATGCTTCTGATGTGGTCTCTTCTTCCTTGTCATAAAATATTTCCTTCCTGTCTATTTCTTCCCACTACTCCTACTCTTCTGCTTCTCTTCTACCTTCCATCATACCTAGTAGCAGTGGGGGACTCAATTTGAGGCCAATGCAATTGACCTTCAGCCTTTGCATGGAGTGCTTATACATTGGCACTCTCCTTAATGCCTCCTTCATCCTCATTGGGGAATGATATTCCCTGATCTACAGACTATGTGGTAAGGTGTTCCATCTCCTCATACATGCATGTACACAGTCATCCCCAAGTAACCTTTCCATATCCTCAAAATGTGCAATGGTTTGAGCTTGATCACTTATATATCTAGGGGCAATCTAAGGATTATGGGCAAGCAAGTTATGTGGTGTTGATGAGTGCCATGGGGTCTGATGGCTCAGCTCTAATCATTAATGGCTCATTTTGATCCTTTATCATCAGCCTTCTTATTTATACTACCCTTAACTCTTCATGGTTCATCCATGAGGCCATGGCCATTAGTTGCAGGTCCCCTAGCGTGGCATTGGGGTCCCACACATTCATGTCTGTGGGGGCCATGTTATGCAGGTAGAATTTTGCCATCTTTGCCTTATCTTCTAATGTGCTTTGGTCGCATAGGTCCATAAACTGCCTGTAATCTTGGAAAGGCATTGTGCCTCTTTGTGCCAAAATCTTTACTTGAAATTGCAACCATTGGTCCTTGAGATACAGCCCATAGGATTTTGCCGGTGTCCTACATTGCAATGCCTCCATGGACCAGCTAGCCATACATGCCCATTGGGTCTCTTTCATCCTGCAGTTGTCTTCTTAGAAACTCATTTTCAGTTTCAAGGTGTCTTCTTATGATTGCTTCTCTGTGTCTGAAAGCAATTAACTCTCTTCCCATTTCTCTTAGTTTGTTCTCCATATGGCCAATATCCTCAACCCCTTTCGATTTGGCTATTTGCATCCACCTATGGGTTCTTATTCTTTCTTTCTCTAATTCAAAGAATAGTGGAATTGCAACTTTTTGTGGAATTATTCTCCCCCCTCAAGAAGATTGTAGTAGGATCCAAGACTGGGATGGGGATCAGGTTATTGTAGTTATGTTTCTTTCTCCTTTCCCTGTGGCTGTCCTTCTACCCTTTTCTCAAGCTTTTGGGTCTCCTGTAGTTTCGACAGGATCTCCTGTAGAACTGTCTGTGCCTCCTGTAGGACTGGTTTTGGGTCCTGTAGTTCTACCTTTTCTTTCCATGTGGGGGATCTAGGAGTCCCCCTTTCATATGTGATAGGTGCCTTGCAAGGGGATTCTTTTCCTTGGGCAAAGGGTGAATCTTCAATAATAATTGGCACTTTTGAAGAAGGTTGGGGTTTCCCTGTTTTGATTCTTATTCTCTTCCTAACCTTGAAATACATTGAGGTCTACCTCTTCCTCTTCTGTTTTGGCTTAATTGGTCTGTTGAGGGCAGTGAGAGCAGCTTCTGCATTTCTCTCTAGAGTCTCAGGGGACACTTCTGTCTTTTCTACCTCTTTTTCTGTCTCTATTTGTTCTGTTTTGTCCTGATCTGTTTCTTCAACTTTCTCCTCCTCTATCTTGGTTTCTTCCTTATTCCCTTCTTGTTCTTCTAACTCACCAGTTGCTTCACCTTCTTCCCCTTGTTGCTCTTCCTCTTCATTTCCAGTAGGACTGATATCATATGTCAGGGTATTTATGTCATCTTTAGCTGTCATGTTTAGGAAGATTTCCCATGCTATAGGGAGTGTAAATGTATGGAGGGCTTCTTCCACTAAAATTTTGATTAACCCATGGTGAGCTAGCTGCTCTAGATTTCCTTCTTTTACTTTAGTACTGGATTCAATGAGGGACTACAGGAGGAAGTAGGGGATGTTGAGCTTCTGAGGGGCTAGAGTGTCCATGCCATAGCTTAATTTATGAAGGATTCTAAAGTGGTAACCATAGACAATGTTGTACCTCCCCTCACAGGAAATATACTTGATTATTTGGTAGATAACCTCATCCCAAGGATATTGTATGCTAGCCCTTCTTATGCCATTTTTATATTCTACAAGGGTTTCATTGCTTTGGAAGAAGTTTTTCTTAGTATCTTGGCCAATTGGTTTATCATCCTTACTCCAAGGCAATCCAAGAGGAAGGGTGGTGACCCTACTGATAAATTTAGGGGTTATCTCCATGGAAAGGCCTCTAAAGGTGACAGTGGCATGTGTTTTGGTGTGAGGGACCAAAGAGTGGGAAACTTCTTTAGCAATTTCCTCATCAAACCCTCAGAATTTCTCAAAAAAGTTCATCCAATTTGCTCTTGTGAATATGTCCACTACTTAGGGATGTGCATGGATCCTAGAGAAGTTAGTGGGCTCTTTCCTCATAAAACCTTGGGTCATTTTGTTTATGCTTCTTTGGGAAACCAAATGAGGAGAAGGAGGCAACAATTTTTGAAGAGAAACAGAGAGACTGTTTTTTTTAAGAAATAAGCATAAATTCTTTTATGTATTTCCTCCACTTAAAGGCTTTATTCTCTCCTCAAAATTTTAACCACTGCTTGCATATTTGGATATTCAATGGGGGTATGCATAGAACCTACCTACTTAGCCCGAGAATTGTGCTCAAACCCTTGTTTTCTCCCTTTAAAACAACTCACTGGCCCTCCTGTAGAAGACTGTTGTCCCTCTTGTAGAATTCCTGTAGAACCTGTAAGTGCTCCTGTAGACAACGCCGAGAGCAGGAATATGGGAGAGCTCAATGGAGAACGATTGTTACAAGGCTATGGGGGCATGAGGAGATTGCAGGAGAAGAGTTTCGAGGATAGAATGAAGGAAAAGGTGGTGAGAGTGCTCGGGGAAGAATACTTATTGATTTTTATGGATATTTCCGGTGATGGAGGGTGAGCTGGCCAAGTGTACGTTGGCCATATTTTGACCATTAGTCCCCACCTGCCTTGTCATCATGGCCCTTTCCTCGTAATCATCCTTCATGATTGCATCGGAGTTCATACTTCCTCCACTACTTATCCTTGACATCTTTCTTGAGTTGACTGTGAGCACGTGTGGGTGACATCTTCGAATGAGTGGAGTCAACTAGATGAAGGTGGCCAAGTTAACTAGCCACCTTTCCCTCGTTCAACCTCAACTATCTCATTACTTTTGCATGCCTTATAATTACACAAATGCAAACAGAGGAGCGTGTTAGTTACTTACCTGAGATCCGAATGTATTTGCTGTGAGGTGTTGTGGCTCCTTCTCTCTCTGTTGTACGCATTTTATTTTTTTTATTTTTTTATGCATGCTATCTGCTTGTTGATGTGTGGTTGTGCTTTGTGCCGGTTCCTCTCTGACTGGATCTGATCTTCAGGTGTCTTCTTCAACCTTCATATTTTCACCCTCTTGCTGTTGATGCTAGATTTTAATGGGATCAATTGCTATAGGAATTCCTACAGGAGCTCCTGTAGCTGCTTCTCCCTTTGAAACTTCAGCTTTTTCTGTGCTTGGAGTTGTGAGGTTGATGCCAGAGATGTAGATAGAGATGGAGAGGTAATAGGTAGGCTTAAGGTGAATTTGATGGTGTTGTTCCCTTTCTTATTTTTTTCTTTTTTTCTCTTTTCCTGAAGAACTATTTTTCTTGTGTTTTTCTTGAACAGGAAGAAGAATGATGCTTGGGGTGTGATGCAGGCTTGGACATGATGGCAAGGAGGTTTGAATATTTTAGGAGGATTTATGGATTTTTGTATGAAGCTTCCCTGTCCCTCAAACTACCTTTTATATCCATTTCTGGCTCTCTATAATACCTACAGGAGCCTCCTGTAGAAAACATAGTTTTTTTAGAAATAAGCATAGTGAGGTGGAAAAATGCCAAGAATGATGGACAAAGGTGTAGGAAGGTAGGATATGTGCTGGTGTTGGTTTCAGGGCCCCCTTGGCATGATCTGCTACTTCCTGTAGTCCTCCTGCAAACCTGTAATGCAACTGGAAATTCATTTTTCTTTTTCTCATTTTTTTTTTTTTGAAAACAACTAGGGTGCCTCGGGGAGGTTTTCACCCTAATTGCCTGCCCTGGGTGTCTCCAAGGGAGGTTTTCACCCAGGGATCTTATTTTTCTCTTTTCTTTTTTTTGACATCATTGGGCTGCCTCAAAAGAGGTTTTCAACCCAATGATGGGACTCAAGTGCCTCATGGAGGTTTTCACTTGAGTCCTTATTTTTTTATTTTCTTTTTCTTTAGTGAGTGGATGAAGTGGAGGCCAAGACATGCTCTAATACCATCACTGCCTTATTCAAATTTTCAATGAACTCTCTCTTGGAGATGGTTTCCTGTAGACCTTCAACCGATGTCCATTGACGAGCATGGGGATGGCTTCATCATCAGTGGCTCTAATCAGAATTGAACCATTGTAATTGCATTTCTCCACAGTGTAGAGTCCCAACCATCTTGTCCTTAGCTTGCCTTTGAAATATTTGTATCTTGAATCATAGAGTAGTGCCCAATCTTCCTCTTGGAATTGATTCTCCTTGATGTTTTTGTCATGCCATATCTTTCTCTGAAGCTGAACTACCTCTGTATGGAGAAGGGCCTGCATTTTGTGGTCATCCAATCCATTGAGTTGAAGTAATCTTTCTTTTTGTGCATGGCTAAGGTCTAGGTCTAGCTGAGTTGCCATCCTCAGGGTATTGAATTCAAATTCTATTGATAGAAAAGCCTTCTTCCCATAGACCAGCTCATAGGGTGTGAACCCTGTAGTGGTCTTCCATGTTGTATTATAGGCCCAAGTGGCCCCAACTAATCTATCCGCCCAGTCTTTTGTGCTGCTACTCACTATCTTTGTCAGGATCCCTTCCAATGCTCTGTTAGTGACCTCCACCTACCCATTAGCTTGTGGATGGTAAGTGTTACACAGTAATTTGTCACTGTCTCCCTGTCAGTCTTCCTACTGTGTCATGAGTCCAAGTTAATCATGCTCATGCTCTCTAATGTTGCCAAATGACCCACTTTGGCAAAGTTTTGTTATCAGCGCGACTTTTGTCAAAATAACCGCGCTGATGGGCGCTCCATAACAGACTGAACGCGATGCCAACGCGGAAGTACACCTGTTTCCTGCGCTGGTTGAATTTAATGAGCCAGCGCGTCTGTTATTCATATCTGATCGTGATGACATGAAATTCTTTGTTATTCAGCTGCGATGTCAGCGCACCAGTGCAGTTATGGACCCGCGCTGATCTAGTTTGGGCGAGTTTGTTCTAACAGCCGGCCTTCCAGATGACTCCAGACCTGGTTGTTGGCCTTGTAAATGTCGCCCTCCCTTCTCTGGCATGTCTGTTTCGTCATTTGAACCACCTTCCTTGGAGATAAGCTCATCCTCCCACCTTTCATGGAGACTCCTTCTCCTACCTAAACCTCTACTATTGCCATGAGCAGCTAGTTTTGGGGAATAGTTTTTGACAGAGTGGAATTCATAGTGTTTTTAGTGCTGCTCCTAATAGGCAGTTGGTGTGTTAAGTGTGGATTGCTAGAGAGCTTAAGGAAGGTTGTGAAGTCTTGTTGCCTTGTGTGAGAGAGAGAGTTGTTTGTCTTGGGAGATCTACCTCCAAGGGTGAATGCTTATGAGACTTGCTGGCCGGACCCTCTTGAGAAGGACTCAGCGTCAGAACATTGGTTGTACCTTTCTCTGTTTTTATTAATAAAAGATAGATGACTATTGTTATGGTTCCATTCTCGTCTGTCTTATAATGGTTAATGTGAATTACATCCTTTCTGACCGATGTATAGTTGCTTTTACTAGATTTCACGCTTGTGTTTGTTTCCTCTTTGCATGTGCAGGTGTCCATCCACGAGGATAGTGGAGGATCGTGATTGACCAGAGCAAAGGAGCGAGAGCGGCATCTCTTCATCAAACAATAGTGCTGGAATCCAAGTAGGTGTTCATTACCCACTTTTTAATTGCAACTAGGGGCTTGCATAGTAGCATTGATTGATTTTTGCTAGACCCGTTCTAGGCTAGTAAGGATCACCTCTATTCGTAGAGGGGATTTACCTCTCCAACAATTTTTGTCAGTCTCCCTACTATGTCATGAAATCAAATCCATCATGCTCATGCTCTCTGAAATGGCCAAATAACCCTCTTTGCCAAAGTTTATTTGACCATCGCGACTGTTATTGAAATAACCGCGCTGACTGGCGGCTGCTAGTGCAACTGATGCGCTGCCAGTGCGGAAGCACACGGGTTTTTCGCGCTGATCGAATTTCATAGCCAGCACATCCTCTGTTTGTATTAAGTCGCGCTGACACAACCTCTTCTATTATTGAGATGCGATGTCAGCGCGCCAGTCTAGTTATACACCCGCGCTGATCCTGTTTGGGCGAGTTTGTTCTAACAGCCAGCCTTCCAGATGACTCCAGACCTGGTTGATGGCCTTGTGAATGTCGCCCTCCCTTCTATGGCATGTCTGTTCGTCATATGAGCCACCTTTCTTGGAGATAAGCTTATCCTTCTACCATTCATGGAGACTCATTCTCCTATATAAGCCTCCACCATTGCCATGAGCAGCTAGTTTTTGAATATATCTTTTGACATAGAGGAATTCATAGTGCTTTAGTGCTGCTCTTAATAGGCAGTTAGTGTGTTAAGTGTGGATTGCTAGAGAGCTTAAGGAAGGTTGTGAAGTCTTGTTGCCTTGTGAGAGAGAGAGTTGTTTGTCTTGGGAGATCTACCTCCAAGGGTGAATGCTTATGAGACTTGCTGGCCGGACCCTCTTGAGAAGGACTCAGCGTCAGAACATTGGTTGTACCTTTCTCTGTTTTTA
>APFE031627002.1:98814-138157 GCA_000404065.3 Pinus taeda | reverse complement strand
GATGACTCCGTCCGAATCATCAGTCTGCTACATAGACGGTTGTCTGTCCTATGTACATGAAAATGAATTTATAAAGCTAAGCATGGGAATGCCTGCCTCAGCTAGATCATGAAAAATATTATGAAGATAATGTATTGTATTGTATCTTATTACAGGTCACCTTGCAACTCGAAAAAACTTCAGATCCTCATGATAAAGCATTTCACCCGACATCAAAAGATTAACGACCTCATGCTTTAGGGGGCAACTGTTATAGACATTTTTTGGAACTGCGACCCCAATATATATGTCCATAAACCAAGGGCTTCTAAGTCCCTAAAAGTTTTGCTTCATGCGTTAAAGGAACAAGGTCAGCTGATTACATCATCTCCCAAAAGTTCTCCACAGAAAACTGCTCAAAATTGGTCAAAACTGGACCATATAGATTGCCTAGTGCAGAGGGTGCGATGCATCTCACCTGCTCAGTGTAAAAAGTTCGATGCATATTGGAAATCCCTTCTGTAGGGTGCGATGAGCGAGAGTAGACAAATGGTAGAGACAATTTGCAAGGTGGATGATCATGGAATCTTCCAGAAACTTCTCCTATGACACTTGCCTCTCTGAATTCGCCCAGGGATGAGTAAGAGATCATCAATCTCCAAGTGGAATCAAGAACTATCATAGAAAGGACACTAATAAAAAACCCAGCATCTGACTCACCCCCCTGCAAACATCTATATATGGATCCCTCATCACAGAGATCCAGAGGCTGGAACCTTATATTTTGTAAGGAAGTGCTATTGGTTTCTTGGTGAAATATCATAGTGTTGGGTGATCTAAGCTTTTCATGAGGTGAAGAAGGGATTTCTTGCTGAGAGGATGGTGCTGGGTCAGAACAATGGGTTGTAATCCTCTTTGCTATTCTTGATATTAATAAAGCTATTCAAGTTTTCCTCCACATTCTTGTATGTTTGATGATATATGCATTTGTGTGGTCAATATATATATGGTCCTATATTGTTTATGATTGTAGATCTCTGTTCTTCGATAGTATTATGCTGCTTTGACTCTACAGGTGCTCTCTGAAGCTGGGTAAGAGAAGAAGGAGCGACAAAGATTTGTCAGAAGGGAGAGGAACCAAGCGCAAGACTGAAGTTGGTGTCCTTTGTTCCCCTCTTATCTACTTCTCATAAAGGAAAGCGAAAGTATTTTTGGTTTGTTTGTTTCTAAGATAGCTACCTGTCTTAGTGGGACTAGCATCTCCGAGTGGACACTAGATTTCCCGATAACAACAAGCTATGGGGGGTAGTCCCTGAAGGTAAATGAAAGAGGAAAACTTGTTGGAACAAGAAGTTCTAGGAGACTAAGGGCAAGGCAATCACTTCTCTAGATAACTTGATTTAAAGTTAATTTTCAAGTAAGATTATTATTATTGAGTAAGGTGAGTGATGAAGGATAGATTCAATTAAACCATTATGACAATGAGATTTCAAAAGTGAATTATCAATGCCTTAATAATAATGCTACGATATAAATTGAAGTACTTGCTCAAAATAAATATATCCCAAGTTACAAGAGAAGTAGCGTTGTTAGTACGAGAAATCAAAAGACCAAGACAATTGGATATATGAGCAATAAGAAATGAGACTTGTTCTTCAATTGAAAATGACAAGCATAACAATATAAGATCCACAATTATTAAATGAGCTCATAATTCCAATTATAGTGACTAATCTAAATGTAAGATGAATGAATGCAAGGTTTACCTATGCGTATTGCAAGATCTTGGTAAATTTTACTTATATGCCTATTCTAAGGTCAAATCCTTCTCCTCAATTATCAAAAGCAAGTCTTAGAATGAGGTTGTTGGGAGAATTGTTGGGGAAGGAGGATAAGGCCTCATTAACGATACGTACTCAAGAGTTCTAGCAACCCAAGTGCCTTTGTTCCTGCAAAGGACTCGGCCACAAGAGAACTGCAAGGTCACTCATTTAAACCATTTCTTAAGGGTCAACCAAGCTTATGTTTGGAGGTAAATTTTAAGATGCAAAAAAAATCCAAGATGTAAATGCAAATGTTCCAATGAGATTTAATGGCAATAAAGCTTCAGTAAAGAAAGATCCAATTCACTTATAATCGAGATTCACTTACAAGCACAAGATGATTAACTTACAATAATTATCAATGAAGCAACTAGAGTATTAGTCAATGAAACAATAGAAATGATGCAATTAGATTAGATGTTAGGGAAATATCACGCAATGCCTTTCACACGAAATAATTATTAAGATGTCTTTACTTATATTAGGTAATTAAGACAAGTAAAGATATATGGTGAAAGCATAAGTGAATGATGGCAAATGAGATTGCTAATAAGATTAGAGAAAGACTAGTTTAAATCTTTAATTTGCAAATGAAACCAAGACAAGATTAATTCCAAATGCAATAAATCAAATATTCAATGAATCCAACTAAGAGATGAGATCTAAACTAAAAAAAGAGAGACGAGTTAGAAAATAGATCTAAAGACTAAGAGAAATGAAAAGAGAGAACAACCCTCCCTTTAAATAAGGAGGCAGGATACCATGGGATTGAGATATCACGTTCCTTCAAGAACAAGTTTTTTGTTCTTATATTACAATAAATAAGTCATTTTGACAAAGGGAAAGGATCCTTCAACTCAAGGAGAATTACAAAGATAGAAGGAATTCACACCACAACCTCCTTCAGCTACAAAACAAAACTAGACCAACTATCAATAATGATTTCACACACTTCTAACAAGTTGATCCAACCATCTAAAAGACCTCGCACTTCAACAAGAAATTATACAAGTCAACCAAGTCCATGGAAGGACTCTAAGACTTCACGACCTACCCAAAAATATGATTTAAATTATTATTTAAAAATTATCAAATCTGTTATGGTGATTTTCTTTAATATCAAGACTCAATTTACTTCAAAAATTTTTAGCTTCCCCACATAATAAGCCCTTCACACCAGTCAAAGAAGAGGCTCCTTTAGGATCTCTCAGCCTTAATGAAAAAGGCCCTAAAATATGCGGCTTGCAATTTCTTTTTGCAAGTGATGACAAGCCTTTGAAAATCGATTTTATGCTAAGAATGTATGGTGAATCCCTCCAAAAAATTTGTTGAATCTCCTACAAAATCACAAGGGTTAGAAAATAAATTAATGACAAGAAATAAAATCCCTAGAGGGCTTGTGACCAAGAGAAAGAGGCCTAGAATGTCTGTGGCCCTTAAGAAAGAGTCTCCCAAAATTATATGAGCCACAAACAAACCCTCACAAGGTGCCCAAATAAGCCATAAGGCTAGAAACTACCCAAGAATGAGATCTAAAGAGAAAAAATGGCCAAAACTCCAAGCAAAACCCTTCAAAAATTTTGCAAAACAATTATATGGAGGAAAACCTTGGAGAAAAAAATGATCTGGAGGGAAATAGGCCTCCAAACCTTGCGACCAACAGAAAAATGCTAGATGGTTCCCTTGAAAATTTCGTTTCCCTCAAAATCTCTAACCGTCTAGGCTAGGAGGTTGATCTAGGCTTCATAAAATGATCTCCAAAATTTCAATGGGTTAAACCGTGCAAAAATATATGCAAATTGGTCCAAGCCCAAAATCGATGCCCCTATTCAAATATGCAAGAGAATAAACTCAAGAAAACCCAACAAATATATACAAGCCAAATAGAAATTGTATACAAGGTTAGGAGAGAATGTTTATACAAGATCTATTCACAAATTTACAATGATAAGCTCTTCAAAATAACATATCTATTCATTAAAGCTCTAAAACAATGTTGAAAGATTTTTAGGATAACTAAAATTTTGATCTAGAGAAAATGGTAAGAAAGCCCCTTCTCTTGTTTTGAAAGATAATTCTTCAGATGACCCACTATGGGTTCTTCAAATTTTGTGCTTGAATAGTGGGTTAATTCAATCATGAATGTCGCTAAGTATCCAATATCTTATCAACAATAGTATTTTCTACACACTTGAAAGATATTTGTTAGACCCACAGAGATTTTGGTAGCACAGTGATAAAGGAGTCAGAGGGTTTAACTGAAAAACAATAGATCTGCTCCACCCAATGTGTTTCTCCAAATCTAAACAATGATGCAAGGTAATATTAAACCAATGAAACTTCAAGAGCTAATGGAAATAACAAATAAAACATTAGTAGAACATTAAGAACATGAGATCAGAAATATTATACCATATAACTGAAGAATAACACCATAGCCTTGCCCCAAAGTCTTTTATTTTATTTCCCAGAAAAAAATTATTACAAGAGTAACAAAGCTTCACTTAACCAAGAGCTAAACATTTTTCCTGTATATCAAAATGAGGAGCTTAGATCTTCCTTATATAGAAAACATGGGACTATGAGAGTCTCCAAGCCGAAAAATAGTTAGTTGACTTGATCCGTGGCTTAATCCTCCTCAAAATAATTCAAACCCTTGATTACTACTTCACAAATCCATAGGGAAATTCGACCTTCTTGATTGATGTACTAGATGGACCAATATCTGACCCTCAGTGGTTTTGGACAACTGGAAAATCTTTAAAAATATTTTTCTTGAAATTCCCTCATTCAAAATAACCACTTGGACCAAAAAATTTGATTTCCCTTGAGAAAATATTTTCCTTCTGACCCAACAATTTTCTGTGGGTCTCTTCTACCTTGTAAATGAGACTTTTCTCCATTTTGAATTTGATCTCTTTTTTGGAAAGTGCACGTTCCCTTTTTAATTATTTTTCCACTAGGATAATTTTTTTTTTTCTCTCATTTCAATTTTTTGACTAATTTCTGGCTAATTATTTTGCCATTTCTTTTGCTATAAAATAATAATAATGACTCTAGAGGGTGTTACACATTTTTTCGACCCTCAAGGTGTGTTTACGTAGAGATTTTAGGAGTTGGGGTATAAAATTAAGTACTCATACTCCCTAGAACCTCTATAGACAACATCATTTACATCTTTACATAAGATATTACATAGAAAAATCCCATACAAAAGGGGAATTTTGTCAATAAAATTATGACCTCTAGACTCAACCAAATTTTGCGACGATTTAAAGATGATCTAGTATGATAATTTACATAGACTTGATACCCTAAGACTCACCTAAGACCTTACCATCGAGCCTTGCTCTAGCTTTTGGGCATGCTCGAGAGAAAAACTCTACCAACTATAAATGTTTAAAAACACAAATAATTGGCGAGGGGAAAAACTCCCTAGAGTGAAACTCTTTGATAAAAATCATAAGCATACCTAGATGTTTTACATGGCTTTATAAACATACTAGAATTATTTCATCATGGCCCATCGAGCTGCAGAATTTGGATTACATTGCGACATAGAAAAATCCCATATAGAAGGGGAATTTTGTCAATAAAATTATGACCTCTCGACTCAGCGAAATTTTGTGACGCTTTACATATGATCTAGTATGATAATTTACATAGACTCGATACCTTAAGACTCATCTAAGACCTTACCATTGAGGCCCACTCTCGCTTTGGGGCATGCTCAGGAGAAAAACTCTACCAATTATAAATGTTTGAAAACACAAATAATTGGCGGGGGGGAACTCCCTAGAGTGAAACTCTTTGGTAAAAAACATAAGAATACCTAGATGTTTCACATGGATTTATAAACATACTAGAATTATTTCATCATGGCCCATCGGGCTGCAGAATTTGGATTACATTATGATTACCAAAAGTTGTAAGATGACGATGAAATCTGAAGAAAAAAAAAAGTTGACTTCTCTGCACTGTACTCTACTCAAGGGGTTCACATGAGTGGTAAACATCTGGCTCTACAGGGGGACACATTGCTTCTTGAAGGAATGTGAGAATCCTGAATCTATATCCACATTAAACAGAGTAAATTAGGTAGATATCCATCCAAATATAAATAAGAAATCATCATATAATATCAAGTATTGCAGTAGAAGCTTTGTAAATAGAAACTACTATAACAATACTGAAATAAAACTAATCTAACGACATGAAATATAAATGTTGAATAAAACCTAATCTAATAATTGAAATAATATGAAATAGGGTTATAGATACAATACAGAGGATACCCTATGGAAAAATATGTCATCTTTGTATAACAACTTGAGCATTGGACCATTTACAGGTAAATCAAGTGATTCACCGTCTAATGTGCTCAAGAAGAAGGAATTCGGTCGAGTGGTTCCTCTTATGATATAAGTTCCCAGCCATAAGCTATCAAATTTCCCCTGATTTCTCGAGTTCTCATTCCTGCGATCCCGTAACAGTAGCATGTCTCCAACCTGAAAAGGTCTAACTCGAGAAGATTTGACAATATTCTTTTTATTGTTAGATTGTTTTTTACAAATATGATCAAAAATATTTTCTACGAGTTTCATCCAACTCCACTATCTAATCAATTATATGATGCACAACATCTTTATCATTAGTAAAATGGTGAAGGAGTTGATAAATTGGGATCCTAAGTTGCATAGGTAAAGTTACATCCAAGCCTTAAACAAGTTCAAAGGGACTCTTTCTAGTAGCTTTCTTCTTTGTAATCCTATTTTCCCATAATGCATACTTGATCCTTCAATCCCAGGACCACTTGTTATATCCTACTATCTTCTTAACAATGGTAATAAGATTCGTATTACTAGATTTTGCAAGACCATTACCCTGAGGATAGTAGTTTGATGAGTGAGACAAAATAATTCCATAATTGAAACAAGAAGATGAGAACGCTGAAGAACTAAAATCCTTGGCATTTTCGGTGGTAATCTTAGCTAGGACACCAAATTGAGTAATAAGTTTATGTTCGATAAAGTCCATAATAACCTTTTAGAGGCATTTTTTGCAAGAATATCTTCAACCCATTTAGTAAAATAACCAATAACAGTTAATATCCATGAGTAGCAGATGATTTTGTGGGGAAGTGACTTGAGAAAAAGTTGTAGGACCAGATGTTGAGATACCTGATGTGACACAACCTATGGAGCTGTAGGACTTGGATGAAGAAGAGTTGGACAAAGGGATTGGGGATATCGGTGCAAAAGTAGTGGAACCAATTTCTTGGTTTCCACCATATATTCCATCATGGAAGACAACCTCAAAAGTGGCTAAGGATCCAGACATTATCAAATTTAAGATATTCACACCGTTGTTGTCGGAGGAAGTGACTATTGAAGGTGAATTATTGGTAAGGGTGCCCCAAATTTGCATGAAAGATTGGGATTTGAGTAACAGTGAGAAATTTCCGCAGCTTGACCTCAACAAGTATCTGAAGGTGGTGTACTATGAGAAGTCAGGCATCAAAAGGGTTGAACTAATGAAATGGGCAGCATGTATTCAGTGTGCAGGATTGCTGAATATGAAAATTGAGTAATAATTTTATGTTTGATAAAGTCCATAATAACCTTTTCAGAGGCAATTTTCACAGGAATGGCTTCAACCCATTTAGTAAAATAACCAATAGCAGTTAATATCCATGAGTAGCAGATGCTTTTGTGGGGAGGTGACTTGAGAAAAAGTTGCAGGACCAGATGTTGAGATACCTGATGTGACACAACTCATGGAGCCGCAGGACTTGGATGAAGAAGAGTTGGATGAAGGGATTGAGGATATCAACGCAAAAGCAGTGGAGCCAATTTCTTGGTTGCCACTGTATATGCCACCGTGGAAGACAACCTCAAAAGTGGCTAAGGATCCAGACACTATCAAATTTAAGATATTCACACCGTTGTTGTTGAAGGAAGTGCCTATTGAAGATGAATTATTGGTAAGGTTGCCCCAGCTCCGCATGGAAGATTGGGTTTTGAGTGACCGTGAGAAATTTCCGCAGCTTGACCCCAACAAGTATTTGAAGGTGGTGTATTATGAAGAGTCAGGCATCACAAGAGTTTAACTAATGAAATGTGAGGCATGTATTTAGCGTGCAGGATTGTTGAATATGTTGTACGTCCCGCACTTTGGACGAAGCAACATAAACACTATTTGTGTGCGCCAATTGTTGGTGTTCGTCCATGATGGGTGCCTATGGCTGGGAGAGCCCATCTCAATTGATGACTGAGTTCCATGTACACCATCAAAAAAGTACACCTTATCATCCACAATCAAATGGCACCATGGAAGTTTTCAACAAGATTTTGGAAAATTCTCTAATGAAGGTCTGTAACGTCAATAAAAATGACTGAGATGTGTGCATACTGGCAGTGCTCTGGGCTTACATGACAACCTATAAGAAACTAACAAGACAAACTCCATTTAGATTAGTTTATGGGCAGGAAGTTGTCATGCCTATGGAATACATAGTGCCAAGTTTGAGAATTGCAGCAATCGCAAACATGGGAGACAATGACATTATGGAGGAATGATTGGAACAATGATCACGCTGGAAGAAGATCGCTTCATCACATGTTTCCATCAACAAGTACAAAAGGCTAGGGAAAAAGCCTGGCATGATCAACATATCAAGCAATGACCTTTAAGAATGGTGACTTGGTTTTATTATATGATAGCAAGTTTAGGAAGTTCCCAGGTAAGTTCAAAATGCATTGGTTGGGACCCTACATTGTTAAAAATATCTCTGATGGTGGCGTAGTTCAGCTCACGAAGCTAAACGAAGAATTATTCCTTGTACGTGTGATTGGCAGTTGATTGAATATATATAGGGACGATTTCGTCCCTAGATTGTGCAATGACTATATGGATGCAGAAAAGTATTAGTGCTACGAGCAGTTGAAAGGAAGCATGGGGCTCTAAAAAACTCTATCGAAATACAGTTGTGTCGAAGTCTGGAAGCTGTGCGATGTTCGGGAGGATGGCGCAACTGGCAGAAGCTGTGACATAGAGTGGGTGGCTACATAACAAGGGTGGGTCTAGCGCAACCTGTCCAGAATATGACTGTTAGTAGTGCTATAGTTGATTTGATAGGGAATTTTCTGTTAAAAGGACATGGGAAATTCATTTAAGGCACAAATCTGGGAAAATATGCCACCAAATTTTCATTTATGAGGAAGATCTGAGGGTTAATGGACAGTTTTAATTTAAAAGTGTCTATAAATATCACACCCTTCTCCAAATTTGAAAACTTTTATTCTTGAGAGTTCTCCGTGTGTTTTTGCTCTTCAAGAGCCGAGTGTGTTGCTGCATGTTTGTTTACCTCAGTTGGGAAGAAGATAAACAAGATTTTTTGAAAAGAGGAGTAGGGAACATCATGACTGCAACACTACTAATACACTACAACACCCAAGTCGCTAAGGCCAAAGCCTACAACCATCATGGTAGGAGATATAAAGTAGAAGAAATTGCAGAGGGTTCCAGTAAGACAGTCGCCACAAAAAATCCCCGCTGAATAGAAAATGAAAGAGAGAATGGACAACAGAAACAACAATAGGAGCCTTGAATACAGAATATAAAAGACTCAAGACAAAAGTATTATAACATCACATAACATATTGCCTTGGACAAGCTAAGACATCCCTTTATATACTTTTTCCTATTACAATACCATGGTTCACAAACCATGGGCATAGCTCAAAACAATACAAAAACTAAGGGACTTTGACCTTCCTAAAACCCCTTGAATCCTAATGACTTGTGCACTACACGCTCCGCTCCTTAAGATGCGGAGGCTTTTACAAAACTTAGTCAAAATTGGGCCTAGGGGATCCTGTCCCAACATCTATTACTAGAATTTTCACTTAATTCCAATGAAATCCAAACACCAATGCTGAAAAGGAGACTCAACAACCACAGGTCGTAGGGGCAAGGCAATTAAATTTTGCTTTCTAGTGAACAATTACAATTTTGGCAACTTTTATTAGACTTGTGCACATTTGAAAAGATCGAAGGCCAATAATAACCAACTTGCAAGATTTTATGAGCAGTAGTCTTTGTAGCAAAATGACCACCACAAAATCATGCATGAAACTCTGAATATGATTTTTTCTATTCAACTTCATCAACACATTTGAGTATTATCCATTCAAGATCTCTCCATCTAAGACCATCTTCTAAAATGCAATACTTAGCTGCTTCCAGCCTTAGAGTTATCCTCTTATAAGCAACTAAATGGTTAGGACATGTAAGATTTAGCAAATAATAAATGATGTCTTTATACGATTCGAGTTCCCCTAATCTTTGAAGCTCAGGTGAAGTTGAAAATTTAAATGAATCACTTTGACAAATTAAGCCCAAATCATTATCATTGCCTTTAGTCAAAATATTGGCCAAACCTTGGCCTTTCACGAGCTTAGTGGGTCTAGTCTCCAAATCTTATTCTTAAATATTTGTTAACCACCTAGCACAAGTCCATAAGCACTCAGTTTGAGTTAATATAACTTTAACTGCAGAGTGTGGGACAAAAGTGATAACTTTAGAGTATCCCACATATGTCCTGAAATGTTGAAGAGATTTTACTAAGGCATAAGCTTGATTTTCCATAGTACTATAATTTAATTTAGAATTCTTAAGAAACCTACTCATAAAGGTGATCGACTGCTTGTGACATTCCTTATTCTTTTGAAGTAATATTCCCACAATAGTATCCTCTGAAGCGGAAGAAAACAACATGAACTCCCTAGAATAATCCAAACTGACTAAGAGAGGAGCCTTTGTGATATAATCCTTGATTTACTGAAAGCCTTCTTTCCGATCATCTTTCCATATAAATTTCACATCCTTCTTCAGAAGACTTTGAATAGGTTTGACATTCTCCACATAGTTTGGAATAAACCTCCTAAGGAAGTTAATCTTTCCAAGGAAGGACTTAAGGGATATAATATTATGAGGCAAAGGAATCTTCTGAATGGCCTAAGCTCTTTCGGGGTCAATCTTGATCCCATATTTAGAAATGATGTGACCAAGTAACTTTAATTTAATTACTCCAAACACAAACTTAGCAGGATTCAAGAATATTCCATATTCTTGACATCTGTATGTTTTTTTCCTGAGATGATCTATATGACTAATACCATCTTTAGAAAGCAATGTAAGATCACGTTGATATATCTCAAAATTTTTACCAATTAAACCCTTAAAGGCATAATCCACAACCCTTTGAAATGTTGCTCCAACATTGGTCAACCCAAAAGGCATTCTAATATACTCAAGCATTCCCCATGGTGTGGTGAAAGTTGTCTTATGACAATCTTCTTTCTTCACCCAAACTTGGTAGTAACTAGAGAAGCCATCTAATAATGACATCGTACTAGATCAGTTACTCTTTGCAACATAGTTTCCATGTTAGGCAAAGGGTACTTTTACCTTTTACAAGCAAGATTAAGGTTTCTAAAGTCAACACAAAGTTTGATTATTCCTTTTTCCTTCCTAACAATCACCAAGTTACAACACCATGGTGAATGACGAGTCTGTGCAATAATACCAGTTACAAGCATCATTTGAAGATCCTTATGGACTAAGGGGACCAATTAGGATTAATTTTCCTAAGTTTTTTATGAAATGGTTTAGAATTTTCATCTATTAGAGGGATAATATGTTCCATAACGTCTTCCTTGTATCCTTTCAATTCATCAAAAGAAAATGCTAAGACATCTCGATATTCACGAAGTAAATTAGTCAATTTCTTTCTTTTTTCCTCAGTGGAACCTTTACCAATTTTAACAATCTTTGAATCTTTAGACGTACCAATACTTACTTCAATCAACTCCCCATGATTGATTTGATTTTCTTCATTCCTCTATGGCATCATGCCTATCAAAGAGTCACTCCAAAGCTACCTCAACTTTTGGGGTAGGATTAGTTACATCCCTATTATTTGTAGAATCACATCCTTCCCTTGTAGCCAATGTTAAAATCTCCTAATTCCTCTAAGTTATTCAAAAAACACACCACCGGACTATCAACTTCAAACACTTGCCAATGCTCAACATTATTAGGGACCAAAGGCCTAAAGATAACCTCCATTTTGACTTTATCATTTATATTTTATCAGATATATTCAAAGTAGATGCAACAACTGCAAGCTCATCAACATGGCTATCCTCTTCTCTAGGGATAGTCTCAATATTAAAAGCATCAAACAATTCCATGGTGTCCAAGACCGAATTTCAATATTTCTTAAGTCTCATTCTTACATGAAAATTTACCTTTAACCTATGAATGAGAAGATTTTAATCTCCCTTAACACTAAGCAGCTTAACCTTTAGACCTCTTGCTAATTCAAGACCTAACAACAGGGCTTCATACTCAACCACATTGTTAGTAGTTTCAAACTCCATTCTATAGGCAAACTTGAAAACATGACTAAGGGGAGACCTCAACACATTCTGACACCTTTACCATTCTCGGAACATGCACCCTTAAAATGCATATGCCATACTTGATACTTCAAATCATCAACCTTTTCATATTAAAGAACTATGGAGTTAGATAAGATAACATAATTTCCCATATTAGGTTGTTCCATTATAACTGAAATCTTATTTCAGGCTCTCTGTTAATTCTAGCAAATCTAGTACCTCTAGGAGAATGAATCATAGCATATGACCAATTCATCTGAATAATCCCTTCTAGATCATAAGCCCACTTTCTTGATAACAACATACTTCGAGCATCTGGTACGTCAACTACAACAATGTCCATGACAATCATTATATCAGGGTAAACTGACAAATGAACTTGCAAATCCTTAATTAACCCATGAACTTCAATCTTCTTGGAATCCATAGCACATATGTTGTAATATGGTCTACATATTCTCAAATTGTGTTGGTCCATGACCCTCTTAGTCATAACAAAATTTGATGCACCAGAGTCCAACATGCAATGATATAATAAAAACCCATTGACAAGTAAAGTAATGAAAAATGGTTGATGATCTTTATTATCCAAATTCATACTTTGGAAATATACCAAGGAATCATGATAGGCAACATCGAGGCTCTTTTCACAAGAATCATCAATATTAGGAGCATCAATATCCTTCAATAACTTAGAATTTTGAGAGGGAATATTTAGAATCTCAATGACATGAACCATGTTTTTTACATTATTAATCCATCCTCCCAAGTTAATAGGCAAACCAGGGCTTGAAAATCTAGGGGAAATTTGATTTTCCTTTTTCTGTTTATTCTTCTGCTAATAAGTTAATCCCTTATCCCTCACAATCTCCAAGAATTGCTCAAGAGATGGCTTTTCTCCATACAACTTTTGATCGTGTATTTTTCATCGTTAATATTATTAATACTATAAGAAACAACTCTTGATCACTTGTCCCTGCCTTCCCAATATCCAATATTCCTCTTACAACAACACAAGTGGCTTATTCATGAAAACTATCATAAGGTCTACAATATGGTAAATATTAATCGGCAACATTTGTAGACTCACGTGGATTGAGTGGTCTTTTCTCATTAGGAGGGCCCCTCTTTTGTCGCGCCTTAGTATTATTTATATTATTCTGCATCTTATTTCATTAAGGTCTTTCTATATTTATCAAATGATTTTGAAGGGTAGTTATCTGATTTGCATGATAAAATTTCATATCTTTAATAAGTAGCATTAATTATTTAAAATGATCCTTATCAAATTCTTTGACATCTTTATCTTTTGATTCATTCTTAGGATTACCCCTAGAAAAAACCAGAATCTCAAACTTCCTAGACGCCTTTCTACATTTTTCCATTTCTTCAGCGAAAATCTGGGCAACCATCACATGAAAGCTTAGCATACCATAACTCATAAGAAGGATCAACATGGAAAACATTGATATAATACACCAGAAGAGACTTCTCAAGAAGCTTATAATCTTGAGGTAAATCCCTTGCAATATCATTAAACCTCTTATTGAATTATTATATGGTATCATTCTCCTTCTTATTTATAGTAATAATAACACTAAGAAAATATCTTTCTTCTTTCTTATCTCCATATCTATTCTTAAAGGCATTGACAATAACTTGCAAAGAATCGAAATAAATATTCAGAAAATCGTGAAACCAATCCATAACATCATCTTCTAGAGAAAGGACAAATATCCTTGTCTTAGTATCTTCATGATTGTAATTATAATTATTGCACCACTTTTCCATACAAAGATTAAACTTCTTAAGGTGATCACTAGCACTAACTGCATTACTGCCTTGAAAAGAGGGCAACTTCTCAATGTCCTTTTCTGAAATATCATATCGATAACCTTGAATGTTAATGAAATCATAGGGGGAAAACAAGTTATCCATAAGATCTTGTTGTGCTTGACCCTGAAAAAGCAAATGGATATCAAAGAGAACTTCGTGTCTGAGATAAACAAGAAGTTTACTAGAAGTGAGCTTGTTTAATCGAACTCTAAAAGCCTTTTGAGGTGTTAGAGTCAATCCTTTGGCCTTCCTTCAGTGATCAAAATGGACCTCTTACTAGGTTTGGTTTTATTAGATGATTTGCACATGATCTTCAGCACAAAACATGTCATAAGTGTGTCCATCAGAAGCAGCTCAGAAAGAGCTTTCCAATGGTATATCACACTCCAAAAACTAGCTCCCGGATCAGAAGATATGATCAAATGAATGATTAACTCAAAGATCTCCCCGTGCAGCTGTTTATTTGTTTAATGATCCCAAGGAAACTAGGAGATGTCAGTGGCTGGACTGTGGTAGAGAAGGAAAGACCATAACATTTCAAGTTTATTATTGTGTTGTTAATCCCCATCTCAACATATGGCGAGCTCGTTCTGCTTTGATTGAAAGAGATATCGATGAATCTGTGCAGAGGGCATTGTACATTGCTGACAGTGATATTGTTGGTGAAAGGTTGGTTTACAGCTGTTGGTCTCATGTTCTAGAGAGGAATTACTTGAAGATTTATAGATGTTCATTCAGTGTTTGTTGTCATCCTTACCTACATATCTTCTAAGCTTTTTAACTCAAAGAATACGTGACATGTTAAACAAATGGAAAGCTTCCCTTTTGCCAGAGGGTCCGATAGATCTCTTCATTGGGGTCCTAGAGCACATGGCTGTGAGGAAGACATGGATACTTTTAAAAGTTTTTGGCGAGATGGCTCTATGCTTATTGAAACCCTCAAAATCATTCTTCCATGAAATCCATGATATTAGAACATTGCAAATTCAGAAGCTTTTAGTATGGCATCAGTATGTTCAAATGCTGGAAATATTGCAGCAGGGAAGCATTAGCATTTTGGTTCGAATGATGGCACTAGAACTGATGCTCTCCCAAAATTTGGCCAAATTTAAGTTCAGGGGAATACGAAATGGTCCTATTTAATCAAAATATCATTGTTATCAGAATTTCACTCTAGCTCATTGCACCCTTGCACATAGTAAAAAAGAGAAGTATGGAAATTTCACAAGTGTCAGAGAACATTAAAGAAAAGCACCTGTAAGAATTCTTCGGTCAGAATTATAGTTTTCTTGGTAATCTTGTGAAAACAGAGGGTCAATCTAGAATCATGTTTTCAAATCAAGAAATGATTTTCAATGGGAAGCTCAAGGCCTTAAAGAGTGCAAACTTTAGGTTCGTTTATGAAATTGGACCTCTTTATATGTCATGTTGTGATCAAATGGTTTTTAACATTATCCGGTTCAGCTTGAAGATTAAGATAGAGGAGGAATCTGGATGTCTCATACAACAAAAAAATGTTTTTCAAGTTTCGAAAATTTTGTTTGGGGAGACCAGCTAGATAAGTTGCAGCCTGGTTTTGAAGTAACTTTGCGTATGGGTTACAAAGATTCTTGTTTTTCTGTCATACTTACCATGAGAACCAAAGGCCTAGCTCAGCGTCCTTGCATCCACAAACACACACAAGTCAAATATCGAAACCAAACCTATCTGGAGTGTAGCGCTGCGCTCTTGGCTATGGCACTGTGCTTCTGGACTATGGAACTACACGTAGGGCCATCCTATAAAACAAAGTTCTAAAGGTGCCCAGAATCGAGCAGAAGGTCTTTGATGCAACTAGTAGTGAGCCAAGCATTGGTGGTGGATATGAATATGGAAAAGATCGATCTGGAAGCTGTTAGAGAGGAAGAAATGACGACCAGACTGGATATGGGAAAGAGAGGGAGTTTGGTAGATAGATGGACCTGTAAAATAAGCGGTACAATGCAAGAAGAAGTGATAGAAACTATGACAAAGGAAAATATCATGCCTACAATGGTTATGAGTGAAATGGTGGCAGAGTATAGCTGTCAAAACGTTCCAGATGTCCAACGATGACACCTTCAGCGAATTGACATCAAACTAGTTGTTTTATTAATGATTATTAAACAAGGTTTGTTGCACTGTGCTTGAAGGTTTGTTGAGCTTGTAAGATTTGTCTTCAGCAGAGATACAGATGCTGTGATTCCAGTAACATTGACTAGAAATTATATAAATTCTCTTAAACTTCCCACGGTTACTCACGACATCCTTGGTATAACAATGAGCAGGTGGGATGATGGACTCAAGTATACAAAGGGCTGACATTTGTAACAATCAGAGGAGCAGGTCATGAGGTTCCACGGGGTGAACCTAGAAAGGCCTTCATACTCTTCAAGTCATTCTTAGAAGGAAAACCGATGCCGGTATCTACAGAGCTTGTAGATACTTTGAAGCCATTGTTAAAGCTAGAAAATATCCTAGCTTTAACTCATCTACTTATAATCTCTAAAATTAAGCTTCTTCATTTGTTACTAGAAGAGATTTCTAAATTCAAACTAGTTGGTACTGTGTATCCTGTTCACTAGCCAGAAAGAAGTCGTCTAAGGTTTACTCCTTTTGTGATAAGGACAATATGGTTAATGACGACATGGACATTTCACTCCAAAATTGTGTTGTGTCCGAACTGCAAAGTGGGCGGATGGTTGTGCATAGCACTGGAGAAAATGACGAACCAGAGCATTGCAAAGTAGGGCTTGAAATGTAATAGGAAAGATGACGGACCTAATATTGATGCAGAGGTGATTGAAATTCATCTAGACGAAGGGTCTGATTTGCATAAGAGTGAAAGAGAGATGACAACTAATACCAGCAGGCAAGAAGCAAAAGAATATGCTGATAAATAACTAGTTGAAAAATTGTGCAAAATATGTTTGATTGAAAAAAAGGATGATGATCATCTTTTAGAATGTAGTAAAGAGAATTGTTTCTATAAATTTTATCATTTAAGATGCTTGAGGCCTCCATTAGTGAGTGTTCCTCCACCGACATGGTTCTGTCCTTCATGTCTCTATAGAAGTTGCTTTATTGATGAACACGATGAAGATATAATCCTTTGTGATGCTTGTGATGACGACTATCACACATATTATTTGAATCCACCCCTTGCAGGAGTACCAGAAAGTAACTGTTACTGCCCATCTTGTTTGGAAAGGCAAAAGAGGAGGAAATGCAAGAAAGGTCAAAATCATGCAGCAAGTTAGCAGGACAAGTGCATTTGAAGAATGTATCTTAGGTGCGGAGTCAATTATCTTTGCATACAGAGAAAGCACGTGATCTCTCTGGGAGACTTACAGGTTCAGTAGGACGTGTCTAGTTAAAGAAGGAAGCCCAGGTTGTGAGTCCATCTTCTTTGTACCTTGGGGAAGAGCCACCTGATGTTTCTGAGAAAATCATCAAACATGAAATGGAGAAATTTGTGCCACTTATGCAATCAGAAAACCATCTCAATCAAATTGTCCCAGATTTAAGGAAATGGAATAAAAGAGGGAAACTAGTGGTGAAAACTGAAGTGTCGGAGTTGCCAGGCACAAATCTAGCAGTGGTTGAGGAAAATCTCAGATTTTAGGGCTTAATATCAGCAGTCAAAGGGTGAAATAACAGTAAAAGGCAGATTTCGGGAAATATGGTTCCACACTTAAAGGAGCAGATACAGTGATATTAATCCACTTGGAAAACCTTAACTGAATTTGGGTTTTCAAAAACTATTTCTCATGGTTCTCGAGATAGTTTGGAGTTTTAGTGGAAAATTAATTAGTCATATTGTCTAGTTTATAGTATTGTTTTAATATAGGATTGTTTAGTTTATAATACTGTTTTATGATAGGATTTTAAGATTAATTTTAATTTCTCTTTTTAATTTCCTATATTGTGGAAATTTAAAATGATTTTGTAATATTATAAATAGGATTAATTTTAAGATGTAGAGGTTTGATTTTTGCAGTAGAGAGAGGCTGCTTGGGGCTATGTAAAGTTTCTCTTGAATATTATTTTAATAAAGCAGTTTTTGCCTTTTGGACATGGGATCCATCACGATGTTTACTATTTAGTATGTTTGTCCTGTAATTCACTTACATATTTTGTTTTTTTTTGCCTTATTACAGCATTATCTAAGAGATGTGTTAGGAATTCATCTATACATGATGCTCCTTTCATGATGATTTTGCTATTAGATGTAATGGTTGTCTTTACAGAATTCATCCTTTTCTAGATGCTCTGTTGAGCAACCCCGTGTTCCTCTTTCATCTAACGCTGCTACTGTAGATCCATCCCCTATTTGATGCCTGCAGGGCAGCGGGCTTTTTCTCCTATTCTTCTTACATTTGCAATCTTTAAACTGGCTAAACATTGCACTTACTTTGCCCCAAGTTTGCCCGCAGAAACTGGCATCGACTCCATGGCCCAATTGTCCTTTTTCTTATTGTTTTGACCCAAAACCTTTCAAAAAAATCTCTGCACTCCATATCTAGCCTGAAATTCATTTATTGCAGCCACATCTTGTTGGCAAAGAGAGAGCCCTCTCTGGTCTGGCAGGGCTAGATGCCAGATCGAAAGCTTGGTCGGTGGTTACCTCGAAATTGCCTTTTCTCAGCCTTGAGGTACATTCTGAGTGCTAACATATTGGCGCCATTGCCGGGGACGAGGTGACAGATCTTCTCTGGGAAAGATTGTTCAAGTTGTAGATCTAGTTGCTGATGGTGGACAGTAGTCAGACACATATGAAGGCTGAAATCATCTACCTGATGATTCCATTGTTCAAGATCCCGAGCTTCAAAGTTTCAAAGTGACTTCACTGCCAACGAATCTAGAATCTAGATTTCAGAAAGTTGATGGTAATCACTGATAAGGTATGTGGAAAATCCATTATCTAGTGAAATGTTATTGACTTTAAGGGATGAGTTAGCAAAATTTCAGATTAATCAGAATTTCTCAACACCAGTGTTTCTTAGTTTGAAATCCAGCCTGTTCACACCTGAAAGTAAATATTGTTTCTTGGCCTAGTTGCTGAAAGATTAGAAAATGAAATTGAATTATTGGATGTTCAAATTAAATGACATGAGTTCCGAGATCCCAAAATGTTCTTGGAAACACTCCCTCCTTCAAGCCAAGAAACAATAGGGCTGCCCGTGGATATTTGCATTGACAATTTGCAGTTGGAGGTCTGTGTTGAGGATTTGGGGCAGCAAACATAGTCTAGTTTCTTTGATCCTATTGCATTGTACATGGAATTTTTTTTTAGTTTTAATGATAAGTCAAATTGTCTTTCACACAGCCAAATTCAGTTTGTGCATGGATGACTGTCAGCATTTACATTTGTGTCCTGGTTCAAGCACTTCCAAGCAGCATCCTTGTCACAATTACTTGATTGGTTAATTTTGCATTACAACATTACTTGATCTATTGATTTTGCTGCAAAGTAGGGTAGGTTTGTGCATAAATAATCTACCTAAAGCAACATTTCATTTTTCGGCATTTGTTTTAGTTTCCAAATGTATAGGTTGCAGTATGTATATGATTTTGGATTGGTATGAGTTGTTTTGGGTTTGCAGTGTTTAGCCGTATTACCCAATGAATGAGGCACTAATCTACAAGTTTCCAGAGATATGAGGTTCTTGGCACCTCCAAGGAGCTACCATCCCAGAAGGCGCCACTGTTAGAGTCAGTCCTTTGGCCTTCCTTCAGTGATCAAAATGGACCTCTTACTAGGTTTGGTTTTATTAGATGTTTTGCACATGATATTCAACACAAAACATATCATAAGTGTGTCCATCAGAAGCAGCTTGGAAAGAGATTTCCAACGGTATATCACACTCCATAAAATGGCTTCCATATTAGAAGATATGATCAAATGAATGATTAACTCAAAGATCTCCCCGTGCAACTGTTTATGTGTTTAATGATCTTGAGGAAACTAGGAGATGTCAGTGGCTGTATTGTGATAGAGAAGGAAAGAACATAGCATTTCAGGTTTATTGATGTGTTGTTAATCCCCATCTCAATATATGGCAAGCTCGTTCTGCTTTGATTGAAATAGGTATCCATGAATCTGTGGAGAGGGCACTGTACATTGCTGACAATGATATTGCTAGTGAAAGGTTGGTTTACAACTACTGGTCTCATGGTACTAGCGAGGAATTATTTGAAGATTTATAGATGTTCATTCAATGTTTGCTGTCATCCTCACCTACATCTCTTCCAATATTTTTAACTCAAAGAATACTTGACATGTCAAACAAATGGAAAGCTTCCCTTTTGCTAGAGGGTCCAATAGATCTCTTCATTAGGGTCCCAGAGCGCATGGTTGTGAGGAAGACATGGATACTTTTAAAAGTTTTTGGTTAGATGGCTCTATGCTTATTGAAACCCTAAAAATCATTCTTCCATGAAATCCATGATATTAGAACATTGCAAATTCAGAAGCTTTTAGTATGGCAACAGTATGTTCAAATGCTGGAAATATTGGAGCAGGCAACTATTAGTGTTTTGGTTCGAATGATGGCACTAGAACTGATGCTCTCCCAACATCTGGCCAAATTTAAGCTCAGGGGAATATGAAATGGTCCTATTTAATCAAAATATCATTGTTATCAGAATTTCACTCGAGCTCATTGCACCCTTCATCATAGTAAAAAAGAGAAGTATGGTAATTTCACAAGTGCCAGAGAACATTAAAGAAAAGCACCTGTAAGAATTCTTCGGTCAGAATTATAGTTTTGTTGGTGATCTTGTGAAAATAGAGGGTTAATCTGGAATCATGTTTTCAAATCAAGAAATGATTTTCAATGGGAAGCTCAAGGCCTTAAAGAGTGCAAACTTTAGGTTGGTTTCTAAAATTGGACCTCTTTATATCTCATGTTGTGATTGAATGGTTTTTAATTTTATCCGGCTCAGCTTGAAGATTAAGATAGAGGAGGAATCTGGATGTATCATACAACAAAAAAATGTTTTTCAAGTTTCTAAAATTTTGTTTGGGGAGAACAGTTGGATAAGTTACGGCCTGATTTTGAAGCAACTTTGCGTATGGGTTACAAATATTCTTGTTTCTCTGTCATACTTACCATGAGACCAAAGGCCTAGCTCAACGCCCTTGCATCCACAAACACACACAAGTCAAAAATTGAAACCATACCTATCTGGAGTGTAGCGCTATGCTCTTGGCGGTGGTGCTGCACTTCTGGACTATGGCGCTGCATATAGGGCCATCCTATAAAACAAAGTTCTTAAGGTTCTTGGAATCTAGTAGAAGGTATTTGATGCAACTAGTAGTGAGCCAAGCACTGGTGGTGGATATGAATATGGTGAAGATCAATCTGGAAGCCGTTATAGAGGAAGAAATGATGACCGGACTGGATATGGGAAAGAGAGGGAGTTTTGCAAATACATGGACCTGGAAAATAAGCGGTACAATGCAAGAAGAAGTGATAGAAACTTTGACAGGGGAAAAGATCGTGCCTATGATGATTATGAGCGAAATGGTGGCAGAGTACAACTATTAAAACGTTGCAGATGTCCAACAATGACACCTTCAGCAAATCGACATCAAACTAGTTGTTTTATTAATGATTATTAAACAAGGTTTGTTGAACTGCGCTTGAAGGTTTGTTGAGCTTGTAAGATTTGTCTTCAATGGAGATACAGATGCTGTGATTCCAGTAACATCGACTATAATTTCTATAAAGTCTCTTAAAATTCCCATGGTTACTCACTGGCATCCTTGGTATAACAATGAGCAGGTGGGAGGATGGACTCAAGTATACAAAGGGTTGACATTTGTAACAATCAGAGGAGCAGGTCATGAGGTTCCACGGAGTGAACCTAAAAAGGCCTTCATACGAGTCTTCAAGTCATACTTAGAAGGAAAACCGATGCCGATATCCACAGAGCTTGTAGATACTTTGTAGCCATTGTTAAAGCCAAAAAATATCCTAGCTTTAACTCATCTACTTATAATCTCTAAAATTCAGCTTCTTCATTTGTTACTAGAAGAGTGTTCTAAATTCAAACTAGTTGGTACTGTGTATCTTGTTCACTAGCCAGAAAGAAGTCGCCTAAGGTTTACTTCTTTTGTGATAAGGACAATATGGTTAATGACGGTGTGGACATTTCACTCCAAAATTGTGTTGTATCCGAACTGCAAAGTGGGTAGATGGCAGTGCATAACACTGGAGAAAACGATGAACCAGAGCATTGCAAAGTATGGATTGAAATGTAATAGGAAAGATGTTGGACATAATATTGATGGACAGGTGATTGAAATTCATCTAGATGAAGGGTCTAATTTGCATAAAAGTGAAAGAGAGATTACAACTCATACCAGCATGCAAGAAGTAGAAGAATACAATGATAAACAAATAGTTGAAAAATTGTGCAAAATTTGTTCGACTGAAAAAAAGGATGATGATCATCTTTTAGAATGTAGTAATGAGAATTGCTTCTATAAATTTAATCATTTAAGATGCTTGAGTTCCCCATTAGCGAGTGTTCCTCCACCGACATGGTTCTGTCCTTCATGTCTTTGTAGAAGTTGCTTTATTGATGAACATGATGAAGATATCATCCTTTGTGATGGTTGTGATGATGGCTATCACACATATTGTTTGAATCCATCCCTTGCAAGAGTACCAGAAAGTAAGTGTTACTGCCCATCTTGTTTGGAAAGTCAAAAGAGGAGGAAAAGCAAGAAAGGTCAAAATCACGCAGCAAGTGCAAGCAAGTCAGCAGGACAAGTGCATTCGAAGAAGGTATCTTAGGTGTAGAGTCAATTGTCTTTGCATACAGAGAGAGCATGTGATCTCTCTAGGCGACTTATAGGTTCAATAGAACGTGTCCAGTTAACGAAGGCAGCTCAGGTTGTGAGTCCATCTTCTTTGCACATTGGGGAAGAGCCACTTGATGTTTCTGAGAAAATCATCAAACATGAAATGGAGAACTTTGTGCCACTTATGCAATAAGAAAATCCATCTCAATCAAATTGCCCCAGATTCAAGGAAATGGAGTAAAAGAGGAAAATTAGTGGTGAAAATTAAAGTGTCAGAGTTGTTGGGCACAAATCCAGCAGTGGTTGAGGAAAATCTCAAATTTTAGGGCCTAATATCAACAGTCAAAGGGTGAAATAACAGTAAAAATGTAGATTTTGGGAAATATGGTTCCACACTTAAAGGAGTAGATACAATGATATTAATCCACTTGTAAAACCTTCACTGAATTTGGGTCTTCAAAAACTATTTCTCATGGTTCTTGAGATAGTTTGGAGTTTTAATGGCAAATTAATTAGTCATATTGTCTAGTTTATAGTATTGTTTTAGTATAGGATTGTTTAGTTTATAATACTGTTTTACGATAGGATTTTAGGATTAATTTTAACTTCTATTTTTTATTTCCTATATTGAGGAAATTTAAAATGATTTTGTAATATTATAAATAGGATTAGTTTTAAGATGTAGAGGTTCGATTTTTGCAGCAGAGAGAGGCTGCTTGGGACTATTTAAAGTTTCACTTAAATATTATTTCAATAAAGCAGTTTCTGCCTTTTGGACCTGGGATCCATCACAGTGTTTACTGTCCAATATGTTTTTCCTGTAATTCACTTAATATTTTGTTTTTTCTGCCTTGTTACAGCATTATCTAAGAGATGTGTTAGGAATTCATCTATACATGATGCTCCTTTCATGATGATTTTTCTATTAGATGTAATGGTTGTCTTTGCAGAATTCATCCTCTGCTAGAGCTCTGTTGAGCAACCTCGTGTTCCTCTTTCGTCTAACGCTGCTACTGTAGATCCATCCCTTGTTTGATGCCTGCAGGGCAGTGGGATTTCTCTCTTATTCTTCTCACATTTGAAATCTTTAAACTGGCTAAACATTGCACTTACTTTGCCCCAAGTTTCCGACAGAAACTGGCATCGACTCCATAGCCCAATCGTCATTTTTCTTGCTGTTTCGACTCAAAACCTTTCAAAAAAATCTCTGCACTCCATAACTAGCCTAAAATTCATTTATTGCAGCCACATCTTGTTGGCAAAGAGAGAGCCCTCTCTGGTCTGGCAGGGCTAGATGCCAGATCAAAAGCTTGGTCTGTGGTTACCTCGGAATTGCCTTTTCTCAGCCTTGAGGTACATTCTGAGTGCTAACATATTGGCACCGTTGCCGGGGATGGGGTGACAGATCTTCTCTGGGAAAGATTGTTCAAGTTGTAGATCTGGTTGCTGATGGTGGATAATAGTCAGACACATATGAAGGCTGAAATCATCTACCTGATGACTCCATTGTTCAAGATCCCGAGCTTCAAAGTTTCAAAGTGACTTCACTGCCAACGAATCTAGAATCCAGATTTCAAAAAGTTGATGGTAATCACCGATAAGGTATGTGGAAAATCCATTATCTAGTGAAATGTTATTGACTTTAAGGGATGAGTTAGCAAAAATTCAGATTGATCAAAATTTCTCAACATCAGTGTGTCTTAGTTTGAAATCCATCCGGTTCACACCTGAAAGTAAATATTGTTTTCTTGGCCTAGTTGTTGAAAGATTAGAAAATGAAATTGAATTATTGGATGTTCAAATTAAATCACATGAGTTCGGAGATCCCAAAAATTTCTTAGAAACACTCCCTCCTTCAAACCAAGAAACAATAGGGCTGCCCGTGGATGTTTGCATTGAAAATTTGCAGTTGGAGGTCTGTGTTGAGGATTTGGGGTAGGAAGCAGAGTCTGGTTTCTTTGATCCTATTGCAGCGTACATGGAATTTTTTTATAGTTTGAATGACAAGTCAAATTGTCTTTCACACAACCAAATTCAGTTTGTGCATGGATGACTGTCAGCATTTACATTTGTGTCCTGGTTCAAGCACTTCCAAGCAGCATCCTTGTCACAGTTACTTGATTGGTTAATTTGGAATTACAACATCACTTGATCCATTGATTTTTCTGCAAATTAGGGTAGGTTTGTGCATAAATAATCTACCTAAAGCAACATTTCAGCTTTCGGCATTTGTTTTACTTTCCAAATGTATAGGTTGCAATATGTATATGATTTTGGATTGGTATGAGTTGTTTTGGGTTTGCAGTGTTTAGCCGTATTACCCAATGGATGAGGCACTAGTCTACAAGTTTCCAGAGATCTGATGTTCTTGGCACCTCCAAGGAGCTACCATCCCAGAAGGCACCACTGTTAGAGTCAGTCCTTTGGCCTTCCTTCAATGATCAAAATGGACCTCTTACTAGGTTTGGTTTTATTAGATGTTTTGCACATGATATTCAGCACAAAACATATCATAAGTGTGTCCATCAGAAGTAGCTTGGAAAGAGCTTTCCAACGGTATATCACACTCCAAAAACTGGCTTCCGGATCGGAAGATATGATCAAATGAATGATTAACTCAAAGATCTCCCCGTGTAGTTGTTTATGTGTTTAATGATCCTGAAGAAACTAGGAGATGTCAGTGGCTGGATTGTGATAGAGAAGGAAAGAACACAACATTTCAGGTTTATTGTTGTGCTGTTAATCCCCATCTCAACATATGGCGAGCTCGTTCTACTTTGATTGAAAGAGATATCCATGAAGCTGTGCAAAGGGCATTGTACATTGCTGACAATGATATTGCTGGTGAAAGTTTGGTTTACAACTGTTGGTCTCATGGTACTAGAGAGGAATTACTTGAAGATTTATAGATGTTCATTCAATGTTTGCTGTCATCCTTACTTACATCTCTTCCAAGCTTTTTAACTCAAAGAATACTTGACATGTCAAACAAACGGAAAGCTTCCCTTTTGCCAGAGGGTCCGATAGATCTCTTCATTGGGGTCCCAGAGCGCATGGTTGTGAGGAAGACATGGATACTTTTAAAAGTTTTTGGCGAGATGAATCTATGCTTATTGAAACCTTAAAAATGATTCTTCCATGAAATCCATGATATTAGAACATTGCAAATTCATAAGATTTTAGTATGGCATCAGTATGTTCAAATGCTGGAAATATTGCAGCAGGAAACCATTAGTGTTTTGGTTCGAATGATGGCACTAGAACTGATGCTCTCCCAACCTCTGGCCAAATTGAAGCTCAGGGGAATATGAAATGGTCCTATTTAATCAAAATATCATTGTTATCAGAATTTCCCTCCAGCTCATTGCACCCTTGCACATAGTAAAAAAGAGAAGTATGGCAATTTCACAAGTGTCAGAGAACATTAAAGAATAACACCTGTAAGAATTCTTCAGTCATAATTATAGTTTTGTTGGTGATCTTGTGAAAACATAGGGTTAATATGGAATCATGTTTTCAAATCAAGAAATGATTTTCAATGGGAAGCTCAAGGCCTTAAAGAGTGCAAACTTCAGGTTGGTTTCTAAAATTGGACCTCTTTATATCTCATGTTGTGATTGAATGGTTTTTAATGTTATCCAGCTCGGCTTGAAGATTAAGATAGAGGAGGAATCTGGATTTCTCATACAACAAAAAAATGTTTTTCAAGTTTCGAAAATTTTGTTTGGGGAGACCAGCTGGATAAATTACGGCCTGATTTTGAAGCAACTTTGCGTATGGGTTACAAAGATTCTTGTTTTTCTGTCATATTTACCTTGAGAACCAAAGGCCTAGCTCAACGCCCCTGCATCCACAAACACACACAAGTCAAAAATCGAAACCGTACCGTACTATGGCGCTGCGTGTAGGGCCATCTTATAAAACAAAGTTCTTAAGGTTCCCGGAATCAATTAGAAGGTCTTTGATGCAAATAGTAGTGAGCCAAGGACTCGTGGTGGATATGAATATGGCGAAGATCGATCTGGAAGCTGTTATAGAGGAAGAAATGATGATCGGACTGGATATGGGAAAGAGAGGGAGTTTGGCAAATACATGGACCTAGAAAATAAGCGGTACAATGCAAGAAGAAGTGATAGAAACTTTGATAGGGGAAATATCGTGCCTACAATGATTATGAGCGAAATGGTGGAAAAGTACAACTATTAAAACATTCAAGATTTCCATTGATGACACCTTCAACAAATCAACATCAAACTAGTTGTTTTATTAATGATTATTAAACAAGGTTTGTTGAACTGCGCTTGAAGGTTTGTTGAGCTTGTAAGATTTGTCTTCAACGGAGATACAAATGCTATGATTCTAGTAAATCGACCATAAATTCTATAAATTCTCCTAAACTTCCCATGGTTACTCACTAGCATCCTTGGTAACAATGAGTAGGTGGGAGGATGGACTCAAGTATACAAAGCCTGACATTTGTAACAATCAAAGGAGCAGGTCATGAGGTTCCACAGAGTGAACCTAAAAAGGCCTTCATACGAGTCTTCAAGTCATACTTAGAAGGAAAACTAATGCCGGTATCCACAGAGCTTGTAGATACTTTGTAGCCATTGTTAAAGCCAAAAATATCCTAGCTTTAACTCATCTACTTATAATCTCTAAAATTCAGCTTCTTCATTTGTTATTAGAAGAGAGTTCTAAAGTCAAACTAGTTGGTACTGTGTATCTTGTTCACTAGCCAGAAAGAAGTTGTCTGAGGTTTACTCCTTTTGTGATAAGGACAATATGGTTAATGACGGTGTGGACATTTCACTCCAAAATTGTGTTGTGTTCGAACTGCAAAGTGGGCAGATGGCAGTGCATAACACTGGAGAAAACAATGAACCAGAGCATTGCAAAGTATGGATTGAAATGTAATAGGAAAGATGTTGGACATAATATTGATGGAGAGGTGATTGAAATTCATCTAGATCAAGGGTCTGATTTGCATAAGAGTGAAAGAGAGATGACAACTCATACCAGTAGGCAAGAAGCAAAAGATTGTGATGATAAACAACTAGTTGAAAAATTGTGCAAAATCTGTTTGACTGAAAAAAAGGATGATGATCATCTTTTAGAATGTAGTAATGAGAATTGCTTCTATAAATTTTATCATTTAAAATGCTTGAGTTCTCCATTAGCGAGTGTTCCACCACCGACATGGTTCTGTCCTTCATGTCTCTGTAGAAGTTGCTTTATTGATGAACACGATGAAGATATCATCCTTTGTGATGGTTGTGATGATGACTATCACACATATTGTTTGAATCCACCCCTTGCAAGAGTACTAGAAAGTAAGTGTTATTACCCATCTTGTTTCCAAAGTCAAAAGAGGAGGAAACACAAGAAAGGTCAAAATCACGCAGCAAGTGCAAGCAAGTCAGCAGGACAAGTGCATTCGAAGAAGGTATCTTAGGTGCAGAGTCAATTATCTTTGTGTTGGTATTATGATACATATGTTGTACTTGATGGCAACCCACTCATCTCAGACGATAAATTATAGTACAGCAAAGTTCACGCACTTTCATGCAGAGAAAAGTTCACACACTTTCATGCAGAGAAAAGTTCCTTTCATGCAGAGAAAAGTTCACACACTTTCATGCAGAGAAAAGTTCCTTTCATGCAGAGTAAAGTTCACGCACTTTCATGCAGAAAAAAGTTCCTTTCATGCAGAGAAAAGTTCATGTAGAGAAAAGTTCCTTTCATGCAGAGAAAAGTTCACGCACTTTCATGCAGAGAAAAGTTTCTTTCATGCAGAGAAAAGTTCACGCACTCTCATGCAAAGAAAAGTTCACGCACTTTCATGCAGAGAAAAGTGCACGCTTATGGGAAATCTTATGGTTGGTTCATGGTATTAGTCTGACAGTTTTTGATCCTATGGTTTTGGTCCATGGTATTTAGTCCTTGGTATTTGAACCTATGATTTTGGGCCATGGTATCTCATCATAAGTGATGATCCCAAGTATTGGGTCCATGGTATTGAATTGTTATGGTTTTTGGTTCGTGGTATTGTGAAAGGCCTAAGGCTACAAAAGAGGAAGGAGATCATTTGGCAAGGCATCTTCTGAATCATTGAATATCTGATAAAGTACTAGATCTGGAATACTGTGATTGGGTTATGGTGCAGATCTGGATCTGAATGAAGAAGGAACCTGAGCGCAAGGAGAAGGATAAGTTCTATTGATGGGTCAAAATCTTAAGGCTGGAATAGTGGTATCTCTATATGATTTTGATCTAATAATCTGGGTTAACTAATATCTGAATGCTTGAAAGAATGAATTTATAGATCTGCACGCAGGTTTCTGAATAGTGAAGTAGCATACATCTCTTGATTTATGTTCTAGCTGCTTCTATTTATTGCTACATTGTTCTGGGTTCAGAAGTACTGTTATTATGATCTGGGTACAATTGTCAGAGAAGTGTTTATTTTGATTCAGTTTGATTGGTGAAAGGTGATTGGTTGATGCAGAAATTCTTGATGTTTGATTGATGTTATTTTTGGATCTAGTCTGAAAATTTATGAAACGTGGTCCCTGGAAGGAAGAGAAGGTTGTACTCTTCGGGAGGTAGCAGCCTGCGTACTAGTATCTCAACTAGTACAAGAACTAAGGGGGTTGTAGCTCCCTTCCAGGAGAAGCTGGAAAATGAGAGAGGGTTGTAGCTCTCTGCAGGTAGCAACCTGCGTACTGGTAAAAGGACTACACCAGTACAGAATCATTGTAAAAAGAAGTTGCTAATTGAAAAGATAGACACATATTGCAGCAGGTGGTTTTCACCCACATTGGGTTTCCACCTTATATCTTGTGTTCTTGTGTGTGATTGTCTTCTGCTCTATTTTTCTGTTCCTGGTTACTGTTTATATGATCTTGATGCATAGATTAATGTTCAACATCTGTAGAATATTTTAAATTATAAGTCCGTATGGTATACGCGGGTTTCCTTATCTATAGTTGCATATATACACGGTTTTCTCTAACTGAAGTAGTGTATATGTTCTGGGTTTGAAAAAGAAAATAATTGACCAGATAATACAGATTCACCCCCCCTCTCAGTATTATTTCCAACACTTTGCATACAAAGAGAGCATGTGATCTCTCTAGGAGACTTACAGGTTCAGTAGGACGTGTCCAGTTAAAGAAGGCAGCTCAGGTTGTGAGTCCATCTTCTCTGCACCTTGGGGAAGAGCCACCTGATGTTTCTAAGAAAATCATCAAACATGAAATGGAGAACTTTGTGCCACTTATGCAATCAGAAAATCCATCTCAATCAAATTGTCCCAGATTCGAGGAAATGGAGTAAAAGAGGAAAATTAGTGGTGAAAATTAAAGTGTCAGAGTTGCTAGGCACAAATCCAGTAGTGGTTGAGGAAAATCTCAGATTTTAGGGCCTAATATCAACAATCAAAAGGTGAAATAACAGTAAAAAAACAGATTTTGGGAAATATGGTTCCACACTTAAAGGAGTAGATACAATGATATTAATCCACTTGGAAAACCTTCACTGAATTTGGGTTTTCAAAAACTATTTCTCATGGTTCTCGAGATAGTCTGGAGTTTTAATGGCAAATTAATTAGTCATATTGTCTAGTTTATAGTATTGTTTTAATATAGGATTGTTTAGTTTATAATATTGTTTTATGATAGGATTTTAGGATTAATTTTAAATTCTATTTTTTATTTTCTATATTGAGGAAATTTAAAATGATTTTGTAATATTATAAATAGGATTAGTTTTAAGATGTAGAGGTTCGATTTTTGCAGTAGAGAGAGGCTGCTTGGGACTATGTAAAGTTTCTCTTGAATATTATTTTAATAAAGCTGTTTTTGCCTTTTGGACCTAGGATCCATCACAGTGTTTACTGCCCAATATGTTTTTCCTGTAATTCACTTACATATTTTGTTTTTTCTGCCTTGTTACAACATTATCTAAGAGATGTGTTAGGAATTCATCTGTACATGATGCTCCTTTCATGATGATTTTGCTATTAGATGTAATGGTTGTCTTTACAGAATTCATCCTTTGCTATATGCTTTGTTGAGCAACCCCATGTTCCTCTTTCGTCTAACGCTGCTACTGTAGATCCATCCCTTGTTTGATGCCTGCAGGGAAGCGGGCTTTCTCTCTTATTCTTCTCACATTTGCAATCTTTAAACTGGATAAACATTGCACTTACTTTGCCCCAAGTTTGCCGGCAGAAACTGGCATCGACTCCATAGCCCAATCGTCCTTTTTCTTGCTGTTTCGACTCAAAACCTTTCAAACAAATCTCTGCATTCCATAGCTAGCCTAAAATTCATTTATTGCAGCCACATCTCGTTGGCAAAGAGAGAGCACTCTCTAGTCTGGCAGGGCTAGATGCTAGATCGAAAGCTTGGTCTGTGGTTACCTCAGAATTGCCTTTTCTTAGCCTTGAGGTACATTCTGAGTGCTAACATGAGGATCCAGAGTAGGATTAACCAGGCTACCTAGATGCCTTCTAGTATACGCTCTTGTAAAAGGTGGAATAAGTGGAGTCACTACTCAAACATAAATATAACTCTAATGATCCAATATGCCAAACGAAAAATGTTATTAAAAACTGAGGACAAAGATAGTCTGAGAGAAAATGTCGAAGTGACGATAACAATAAACTTATCCCCTGAAATGGCATGAAAAAATGTTTTCGCCCAAAGTGTACACCCAAAGCACAATTCTTAGAGTAGGGGTTGCCACATATTTCCTACTCACTCTGTTTAAGCTCTCTCCTAGACAAGCTATGGGGGGTAGTCCCTAAAGGTAAATTAAAGCGGAAAACTTATTGGAACAACAAGTTCTAAGAGACCAAGGGCAAGGCAATCACTTCCCAATAGAACTTGAATTAAAGATAATTGGCAAGTAAGATTATTATCGGGAAAGATGAGTGTTTAAGGATAGATTTGATTAAATCAATATGACACTTATTGAGATTTCACAAGTGAAATATTACTTCCTTAACAATAATGCTCCAATATAAACTAAAATACTTGCTCAAAAAATCTATATCCCAAGTTACGGGAGAAGCACTGCTACAAGACAAAGTTAGTATGAGAAATAAAGAGATCAAGACAATTGGATATATGAGCAGAAAGGGATGTGACTTGTTATTCAATTGAAAATGACAATTATAAAAATATAAGATCCACAAGTATGAAATGAGTTCATAATTCCAATTATAGTGACCAATCGAAATGTAAGATGAATAAATGCAAGATATACCTCTGTAATGCAAGATCTTGGTAAATTTTAATCATATGCCTATTTTGAGGTGAAAGCCTTCTCCTCAATTATCAAAGCAAGTTTTAAAACAAGGTTTTTGGGATAATTGTTGGGGAAGGAGGCTAAAACCTCATTAACGATACCTACCCAAGAATTCTAGCAACCTAAGCGCCTCCATTCCTACAAGGGACTCGACCATAAGAGAATTTATAGGTCATTTGTTTTAATCATTGCTTAAGGGTCAAGCTTATCAAATTGGAAGTGAAGAAGGCTGTCCTATCTCTCTATCAACCAAGCTTATGCTTGGAGGTAAATTTTAAGATGCAAAATAGATCCAGGATGCAAATGAAAATGTTCCAATGAGATTTAATGACAATAGTGCTTTAGTAGAGAAAGATCCAATTCACTTATAATTGATATTCAATTACGAGCACAATGTGATTAGCTTACAATAATTATCAATGAAGCAACTAGAATATTACTAAATGAAACAATAAAAGTGATGTAATTAGATAAGATGTTAGAGCAATCTCTCATAATGCCTTTGACAATAAATACTTCCTAAGACATATTTACTTATATTAAACAATTGGGACAAGTAAAGATATATGATGAAAGCACAAGTGAATGATGGCAAATTAGACTGCTAACAAGATTAAAAAAATATTAGTTTAAATATTTAATTTCCAAATGAAACCAAGAGAAGATCAATTCCAAATGCAATAGATCAAATAGTTAATGAATGCAACTAAGAGATGAGATCTAAACTAAACAAATATAGATGAGTTAGTAGTTAGATCTAAAGACGAAGAGAAAGGGAAAGATAAAGAACAATCCTCCCTTTAAATAAGGAGGTGGGATACCATGGGATTGAGATACCAAGCTCCCTCAAGAACAAGATGTAGTGTACGTAATTTCTCAGTGTAGACACAAACAATTCCTCCAGCCCGAGAAAGCGTGTCTAGCCACAAACAAACAATCTATGGAAAATCTCCTTAAGCTAGAATCAATTAAGAGGGCCTACATCTTAGAACGTTATTCTGCTTGGTGATGATCTTGCTTCCTTACTCCAACTATCTTTTGTTTCCTTCCTTCGAATACCTAAAACAAGCAAACAACAACAACAACAAATGTGACATCATGCAATATTGTATTCAACCTACTTAATAGGTCAAGGAACATTAAGCCATAAAGATGTAACATGACACTTCATGTAGGAAATCAATTGATAGTTGCATTAATATAAATCAGAAAGAGATTACAATCGATGCCTTGACATTGCTGCTCTCCTCTCATGTATTCGGGTTCCCACACTTCTGCTAGCACTTCATGGATAGCCCCAACAAATGGAAGTTTAAGGCCTCTTTCCCTCTAGTCTCAAACCAAACCAAAATCACACTATTCTCCCTCAAACACACACTAGAAAGCTATAAGCTATAAATAACTTTTTGGTTATTCACACTTGCTCCAAAACTCCAACGGGCTTTTGCTTGGGAAAAAGAGAGGCTTGTATAGCTTGGATGGATGGGAAATGGTTCCTCTCATCATGGGATAATGTCTTATCTCTTGAGGTTGTTCCATCTTAATAGGGGAAAGGAGCCCAAACTGATTTCCTTGGCTCTATCCAGCCAAACCATCTACTAGACTTCCGTTACGAAGCTTCTAGACAAGGAAGCTTCAACTCCTTATTTAAAAAACCTTCCAAAAGAGGATCAACGCGATTGGAAAAGGGCTCAATCGATCTGATCGACGTGAGGGTTAGTTTTAACCTCTGTAAATTGGTGCGAGGAGAAAACTGGTTAGTAGCACCGGTCTTGTAAATTGAGATAGAAGGAAGATTCTTCAGAAATGATGCAAAGGGGAATTATTCTGCTCATGAAGAGGGACATACTGGGAGTTTCTTCATGATGGGAAAGAATTTCGGGTACACTGTAAAGGTCCTCGAGGATCATAGATAGGGGAGTATAGGGACAGTGACAAAATGCTATGTAACAGATTCCCCCTAAAGTGTGAAGGACGAACTAGAGTGGGGTGAAATGCTTTATAAGTGGAAGTGGGGAACTGAAGTCCATCATCAAAAAACCTAGAAGAAAGCATAGATATATATACATCATTGAAACCTCTGAATAATGATACATGAATCGTGGTATGGATGCAGCCATCCAGAGAATGATCATGTAAATGGATCCAAGGTATGGGCGCAGCCATCCAGCAGAAAGGATCATAATGAAACCAAGGTATGGTCACAACCATCCAATAATGAGAAGGATCACATATAACAACTCATGGGATGGTCGCAAGCACCCATCTAAGAGACATGTATATCAACATGACCATGTCACATTGCCTCACAACTTGGACTTGTGTAATCTTAGCCCAGGGTCTTGCGCTCCAAACAACCCGATCAAAGTACAAATCCTAACATGTGAATGAATGTGTTGAAGTCGAACATGCTAGGAAGTCGCTTGATTACCGGTCAATGATGTGAACCATTAACAAGCGCGAGAGAAACCACTAATAATGACAATGGCTCTCAAGTTACTGGAAACACAGTTCATGGAATGCGAATAAAGGAACTGATGTCGAACACCTATGAAATCACTCACTCGACAGCTAATGATGTGAACTTGTCATCGAGTGTGAAGAACTTTCCATTAGGGCATGCAATATCTAAGGTACTGGAAGGGAGTCTCTCGACTAGCTTCTTGGATAATGAGCTGAAGTCGACAGGAAGTGACCGTGTCGAAGGAGGGCCATGATGTGTCCCACATCATCGACATGAGACAAAGGGATGCAAATGATTTTAGATGATACAGAGAATCAGGAGTAAGTGTAACTGCAAAAGGACTGACTCTTGAACATATCGACGACACGATTTCGAAGTTTGGCAGCTGTTGGATCCATAGGGTCGGTGGTTATGATGACGTGGTAGAGATCAAATGGAAGGAAAAAATGAGTGGCCCAACCCAGGAAGGTCAAATGAAAAGGAGGATATCCCAACTCGACACGAAGCAGAAAGTGTCATGTTCAAGAGTGAGCTGTCGACACGACTGATAGAATTTCCAAATTTCCCCCCACCATTTATGGCAGGTACCCCAATTATTTTTTATCGCAAACTTGAAGGGGATAGCATATGCTTGCACCCGAAAAGGTAGAAAACGATACTCGAGAGAATTGCTTGACCATTTCAGTCAAGGAGTACCTTTTTTGTAAATAGTGTATCCTAGCCCAAAAAAGGGGTAAACGTATATTGGGTGCACAATGTTTCACAACCTTTTACGAGTTCAAAAAGTCAAGAGTTCGACAATATTTTCGTGTTTAAAGAGTCGGAAAGAGGTTGAAAGCATACTCCCCATTTTATTCTCTTTTATGAGTCAAAAAGGGAAAAATACTCGGTGATCTTTTCATTTGAGATTTACGAGTCGAGAAAAGAGTTGAAACATGACTCCAGTACCATCGTCGATAATCCATCACCTGTCGCTGCACAAGAAAGGTAAATGCATTATCTAGTTCTGAGGCAAAATAGGTCAAAAACACTCAAAAACCCTAATATTTCATGAAAAAATGAATAAAATGGTGCAAAAATAATTATTTTTACCCACTTTTGCTCTAATTGTTTCGGATCATATTGCGAGAGATTTGGGAGGTCATTCGCCGAGCTGTTAGTTGCAGGTAAGAGCCAAGACCTTAAGCTCCATTTTCATACTGATTTTTCCTATTTTTATCCATTTTTTTGGTTTTATGGGGAGCTTTTGGCAAAACTTTTTCGCCCTCGGTCGGCGTGATTTTCAAGCATGGAATCGCACCGATTGAGGGTTGCTAAAACTGCCAATTGCGTTGTCGGCCCTACTGTTTTTAAAAAATTCGCACTGACATTGTGAGCAAAGAATTTGCATGCTTTTTGCTCAATTCGGCCATTTGAACCCAAATTTTTCCGGCCAAGGATGATTATTGACTTGATTACGTGGTTTTTGCAGGAAGAAATCGTGAAAAATGGTGGATTGGAAAGAACGTGATTATGAGGATATTGATACTCAAGCAATAGCTGATCCAAATTGCTTGGAGGCTTTAAGGAACTGTGGGCTCCTCAAATTATTTCTTACACCAGGTCTACGGGCCCAACCTGAGTTGCTACAGTACTTGATTAGTCTTTGGGGCGTGGATCGGGAAATTTTCATCATTGATGACCAAGAGTTGGAGTTGGAGACTTCAGACATTTATTTCATGATAGGACTGTCTCAGATAGGGGAACTAGTCAACCTATATGGGTCAAGGCCGACTGGGGCAAGCGTGACCATGCCACTTGCCGAACATTGCCCAGAAGCTCTCAAATCCAAAAATTTCAAGATCGAGATTATGATTGTTCAGGATCTTGTGTTGAGAGTGCTACTATTGACCATCAATAGAGTGGCTAGGTCCCAAGCACCGCATGAGACCAACAAGTTGAAGTTTTAGTACGCTATCGATTGCATGGCGCCCACCATCTTTAACTGGGCGAAAGCTATGAAAATCAACATGAAGTGCCAGCTATCAAAAGCTAAGGCGGAAAACCTGAAGCAGTTTTGCTTCGGATCTGTGCTAGTGACCTAGGTAGATCTGCCGATGCCACGAGACCCACTGATGGTTCGTTGGAGTGAGTTGATGCCCAGGGTTACAGGGGGTGAACAGATGTTCTATAAGCCCACCTTTTTCTCGTGGCTATGACGACAGTTAATCGTAGTGGAGGATTGGCCTTACAACGGTAACAACTTCCTCGGAGATCTGGATATGCCGCTCCCAGAAGGGGAGGATTTTGATGATGGAGGTGAAAACAAACAATTTTTAATTTTTTGATGTTTTTTACTATTTTTGAAATATATGTGTTCATGACACTTTGATTTTATGAATGCAGATGTTGGACTAGAACGCCCTGCCAGGACGTTCCCGATCTCTAGGAGCGTCGCTCGGTAGTTTGATGTCGCTCCTTATCAGGAGGGAAGTGACAACGAGGAGGAGATTGTGTGGAATCTCGACGGTTTGACCCATGGGATCCCAAAGTATGCTCGGATGGGTGATGTCTCACACCAGTACCAGAGGCATACAATGGGGGTGTCAAATCGGATTCGCCGACTGCTGACTCATGTAATCTGAGCAGTTACATGCTATCATGAGCATCATCCTGTTTAGTGCATAGGTCAAGCATTCCATATTTTTGAGGCCTGCAAGCCACAGATGTATAAGGCCTGTGAGCCACCGATTTATTTCGAACACACATATTATTTTTTGAGGTTTTGATGTATGAAAAAAATTACTGGCACACACACACATATAAATATACACATATATATATGTGTGTGTGTGTGTGTGTGTGTGCCAGTAAATTTTTTTCAAATAATTATATATATATATGTTGTACTTCCTTGCTTAATATGGTACAAATGTTTTTGTTTTTGAGTTGTTACATGTTTCGCAAATGTCTATCCAACACATAATTTACTAATGCATTTGTTAATGTATTCATGTGTTGAGGAATATGTTGAAATGTAATGTAATCAAAATTTCTCTCTAGCAGACGAATACATAGATATATTCTCAATATATGAGGGTTTTTGATGAAATATTGTTCGTTAAGTTGAAGAACAACAAGCTGTTAATCAAGGTTGACAACTAATTCTCAGATCCCAAGAACAATAGCTTCTAACAATAATTCGATAACCGCGCTATACTCAACGATGTTATTAGTTGTTCGACCTAGACATATACCTTGAAGATCAATCAACTCACCATGGGGGTCATAAATGGCCCATGCTGCGGATGATATATTCCGGGTACTATGGCAAGCACCATCAACAAAACCGATGTGAGGAGACACTAACATCTGCAAAGCAGGCAAAAACATAATAAGCAGGGAAGCTGCTTGCAAAGTAACACACCAAACCACACCGTACAAAAATGAATGAAACACTATTGTACAAAAGTAACCATGCAAGATGACCTAAGCATAATACTTTTTGAGATAAAGCCCATTCCGGGGCATGTCTAAGGGATTTCCCTCATAGTCAATGAGATCATAGGCCCTTTTCTGTAATACACGTTTAATAATGTAGGGTCCATGCCACATGGGTTTGAACTTGCCTGCCCCCAGCTTATCGTTAGCCTGATCATACAGAAGAACAAAATCGTTGTTAGAAAAGGCTCGAGGAGAGACAGACTGATCAAAGTGGGATTTGACTATCTTTTTCGATGCTTTGATAACCAAAGCAGTAAGACAACGAGTCTCATCAAGTCATTGTAGGTATAAGAAACGCTCTTCCTGGGGTGAGGTCTTGAGGAGAAGTTCGACAGCCAGCTTGAGGGATGGAATTTCGCACTTAGTCGGTAAATTTGCTTCTGGACAGTACACTAGTTGGAATGGCGTGAATCCAGTTGCGTCCTTTGTCTAGGTTCGGTAAGCCCACAGAGCTTAAAAGAGCATGAGATGCCAATTTGACTTGTGCATCCCAATGGTGCGTTGAAGCATCATGACGAAAAATTTGTTCACAACTTGAACTTGGCCATTGGCCTGAGGGTAGTACGGGGTTAAGCCATCATGGCGCAAGCCCAACGTAGAGGTCAGCTCAACCATCATGTAATCTAAAAAATGGGAGCCATGGTCAGTGACAATGGCATGAGGCACTTTGAACCTGGAAATAACGTGATTGAATAGAAATTGAGCCGCTGTTTTACCGTCCGCAGAGTATGTAGGCATCACTTTGGCCCATTTGGAGAAATAATCCATGACAACGATAATATACCCATGCCACTCGACTAAACGAGGGTTACAGGTCATATAGTCGATGCCCCATTTGGCAAAAAGATCGACGGTAATAATGGGGTGTAGGTGAGCGGGTGGGGCGTGTATCTTACGCTGATAAATTTGGCACTCATGGAACTTGCAAATGGAAAGGATGAAATCCTTGAAGATAGAGGGCCAAAAATAACTAGCGTGAAGGATTTTTTGAGCAGTAGCTGTCATGCGGAAAGAGTTATTTTTGCTGACAAAACTAACCTCCCTAGGAGTCTAAGACTCTCTAGTGACAAACAAGACAATTAAGATCAATCCTTCTCTAAACATGCATTATCATACGAGAAACCAAGTGTTTTTCGATCCTACC
>APFE031627002.1:45341-74847 GCA_000404065.3 Pinus taeda | reverse complement strand
TTTATAATGCTCTAGAGGAAGTTAATCAGGTCCACCATCAATGGGATAAGCCCCTCTTTGGATGGGGTAGCTCCTCTCTTGATGGGATAATTTCCTCTTTCATAGGGATACATGAACCATCTGGAGGCGCTCAATACACGTCAAACAAGCTTCTAGAATGCTCTAGAAATGACCACAAGTAACTTTTTTAAGATGAAACTCGCGCCTTTTGACCTTTACATGAGTACGCACCCATCCCTTGACATATAGAGTGTACAAGTACGCAGGTATAATGAACTTGGGATGCGTACATGCAGGAAAGGTAGAGAGAAACTGCGTACCCAGAGATAAACATGTTTTTAAATGACTTTCTCTCTTTCTTGAAGTTTGACATGGAGAGTAGAGGTATGAGGCTTGCCAAGGAGGATAGTATGATTGTTGATGGATCCATACTAACTGCAAATAGTCATGGTGAAAAATTTTAGTGTAACAAAGAGGTTTGGGCTTCATCACTGCTGCAGATAAAGTACACCTGGTAGAGCTCGAATACAGAAACAAAAAATCTTAAGGGAGCGGGAGGAAACCATCCGACTTCGGAGCAGGGCTACATGGCTAAAAGCTGGTGATGAAAACACCCGTTTTTTCATAACTTTGCAAAGGGTAGGAAGGTAAAAAACACTATTTGGAGTCTTCCCATGCCTGATGGAGATATTGCTGATACTTTCCCAAAGCTCTCACAGTCGGGGTCCTCCCACTTCAGGAATATTTACAAGCAACCCCAGGCCTCTTCCATTGCACAGATCATCAATATAGCGGGTCATTTTCCCAGATTTGTAAATGAGGAAGAGGCGGAAAATCTCTTTGATCCTGTCTCTCTCGAAGAGCTAGAGAGCACCATCAAATGGTTCAAGAAGGACCGGAGCCCGGGACCGGATGGGTGGTCCATTGAATTCTACATTGCTTTCTACGAGCTTATCAGCAATGATTTATTGAGGGTGATTGAGGAATGTCGGGAGACCGGATCCATGTACAATGCCATCAACTCCACCTTCATTGCCTTGATTCCCAAATCTTATTCTTCGTCCTCTTTTGATGACTACCGTCCCATCTCCCTCTGTAACGTGCTATACAAGATTATATCTAAAATCATTGCAAATCGCATCCGCCCTATTCTATCACGTCATATCGCTCCTCACCAATTTGCTTTCCTGGAACATTGACAGATCCATGAAGCTGTTGGAGCAGCTCAGGAAGCTCTTCATTCTATTTGGACCAAGCACCTAAAGGCAATCATCCTCAAGATTGACTTAGCCAAAGCTTTTGACCGAGTCAATTGGCTCTATCTCAAAATGATCCTTATACATCTCGGATTCCCCCAAAATTTCATTTCTTGGATTATGGCCTGTATCACTACCCCGACTTTCAGTGTCTTGATAAATGGCTTTGCATCCCAGTTTTTTCACTCAGAAAGCAAACTGAGACAGGGATGCCCACTATCTCCCCTCCTCTTCTTGATCGTCATGGATGCCTTGAGTCGTGATCCGGATTTAAACAGAAACACAACAAATTACAGAGATAACCATATACAAAAATATGCAGCGGAAATAATACTTCATTTCATTAATGGAAAATACTGAAATATGCTTACAATCAGAAATGGAAATAAACTAGCTAGGGCGATGGTAGCTATCTCTGAGAAGAGATGTGTCGGCTACCTGCCTCTGAACTGTGTTACAATGAGGCTCAAAGGCCTATTTATTGTTGAGAAACAATGAAAGAAACCCTTCACATTCCAAACCCTAACCCTAGGAGATGAAACGCCAAACTGTGGGCCCCTTTTGGGGGTAAGTTGGTACATCAACTTCCCGGGGTCGTAACTTTAGCATATAATCTCTATTTGACGCGTACAATAGCTCATTAGAAAGATCTATTTGAGCACTATCATTGTTGGAACGGCAACACCGGTCCATGTTCCATGGACCCATGTTGCCCCTGGATTCCCAAAAAATGTCGTTTAGGGCCTCGAAACGGCTCCGGAAGTTCAGGACCCGAAAAACTGCTAAAAATAGTAAGTTGTGCTACAATTAAGGAGAAAATGCTGAGAAAGACAATGGTGGGGGTCCATGTGGACTTGGCAGGTGGCCACCAATATCCACCTGGATCAAGGCCAAATCTCATTCATTGAGTCAAGTATGTTCATTTGAATTATTTCCTTGGCTTGGGCCAAGGTCTGGCCAATAGTTGTGTCTATTTATACCTGGCGCAATTTTTCCAAAAGTCTCTGATTTATTTCCAATTGAGTAGTCCAAGCAGCTTCAGCTTTGGCCTTTTGGACTTCCAAAGCTTTGAGTTTTCCCTGTAAGGTTTCAATTTCCTTTGATTTCAAAGACATATTTTTCAATTACTCTATGACCTGTTCATCACTAGGATTTTGAGTAGAAGCAGTAGGTGCGGTAGTTGTTCTTGTGGATGATAGTTGAGAAAGAGGTACAACGTCCAAGGGAACAATGGCCATGTTCAATCTATCTTCCTTCTCCTTTATCATCTTTTCCAACTCTGCTCCCATCTGCCTGATCTATATGTTTTGGTCAATAATTAATTTCGTCATGTCTACATTCTGAGCTTCACCTTATGCAATCTCCTTGGTCATTGGATCTTTTGTATTTGGCAACTTGAGTTGTTTCCTCAATGCTACAATGTCCAAGTTTTTCTTCTTAATAATTTCTTCAGTAGCAATAAAATCCTTAGGGTCATACCCTATCTTAATCATGAAGTCTTCCAAAGACTTTATCCTGTTGTCTTTGGCCAAGGAGGAGACCTTCTCCATCTTCAACTCTGACTACACACTTGCAAAAGAAACTTGCAATTTGGATAAAGACATGGCAATGTTAGTGAGAGTGGAGGATATCATATAACCAGTTTGTTTGTGCATCTCCATTTGATCAATGGGATGTATGCCTTTTGTCCTAAACTCAAAGGTGGTGCTCTTTTAGTCAGATGATGATTTTGGTTGTGAAGTTTGGGCCTTGAGGAATGGCATCTACATTCTGCCATGTTCAATATCATATACTGCCAGCAATCTACTTTTTGAACTCGAAATCTTCTTATATAATTGGTTGTAGGTTTTTTTCTTCAAGATTTCATTTCTGAGCTTTATTTCTCTATACTTATCAAACATTGTTTTATATTTTTCGGTCTGGACAGTGTGTGTTTCCAACTTCGTCTCCTTATGACACTATGAAGGTGAAGGATCAGAAGGAGAAGTATTGAACTTCATGGTTGCTGGTGGAGAATATGTGACGATGATAACTTTCTGTTCTTCCATTTGTTTGTCTACTTCTAGTTTGTGAGTCACCTTGGGGCTCTTTCTGTAACTAATTCTAAATTATGTAGCTTCACTCCCCGTTGTAGACAATGACCCTTCCTCCCTCTGCCTTTTTCCAAATTTTTATTGAGGACCAAGAGTCTGTAAACTTGAAGTGGACACAATCCTCTCCTCAACTTCCTGCAAGGTATTTTCTTCCCATTCCAACTGATTTGCATATTGTTCTATATCTGGCCTAGAAGTATGGATATAGGGAGTGTTCTTATTGTCCATTCTAAGTTTTGAGATGATGCCATAGGGGTCATAAGACCTTGTGAAGCTCAAGTTGAACTTCATCTCCTTCAATATCTTATCTGCCTCCTCCCCCTACTGTCCTGGTTTTACAGACAAATGGGCCCACCTATGATTTAATTCTGAATTGTGCCTTCTTCTTTACCACTACAAAGTGGATCTCATTTGAGTTCAACATTTCTCTGATATATTCTAGTGCAAATATCCTCATTAGGAGGTGCTTGGGGAGCTTGTAGGTGGTCAATTCACATATGTAGACTCTAATATATGTGTAGTTTTGGTAGAAGTACCAATCTTCAGTCTTTGCTTGGTATGATAGATGTAGAATCCTTTTGACCTCCTCCCTGATTCTGGGTTGCACTGCATTGTAGAGAATGTTCATAGATGGATAAAGAAAGTCTTATATAAACTGTTTTTAGGTCAATTCTTGTTGTTCCTTCATGACTAATGAGGTCCAAAAGATCATTGGTTGTTGATCCTTTACATCAACCAATTTCTGCAATGCAAAGGTGAACTGCTCTACTTGATAATATATGAACATGTAAACCAAAATAGAGGTGTAATTGAACACGTTCTCTGTGGGAAACTTGATGAATCCTAAAATAGGTTCATTTGCCCACTAATTAGAATGGTAGCCTAGAATGTGAGAAATGATGGAAATAATCTGCTTGGCCTGATCCGGGAAAATTTAAGAAGGATGAGGATTCTTCTTGGGCAATGGGCGCTCTATGGCAGGAAAATTTCAAAAATCCTAGATCTAGTCACAAAATATAGCTTTTGATAACGTTGAGTGAGGGCTTCTAGGGAGAAAGGGTTAGCATTTTCCATAGAAGGGGTTAGCATCATTTTATCAATAGATTTGGTTGTGATGGTGAAAAGGATTTCACCTGTAGGTGCAATTATAGATATTTTAGCAGGGACATAGCAAGCTTGACATATTCTGGTGAATTCTGAGGCCTGAAATGTCATAGGAAAGATATAGTGGGGGATGTTTGACTGCCGAAGTCCTAACTCATCAAATTTATTAAAGTGTTTATCCTTTAACCAGCAGCATAACTCTAGGAAATCATAGTCACAAAGTGTCTCAGTTATCCGGTAATCCCTGTCTGCCAATGGTGTGTGATCCAGGTCTACAGATGGTGGAATTAAGGGTTTAATGGCCTGATCTTGGGTCTTAGCTTTAGAAGGCATGATTGTAACAATTTCTGAACAAAATGGATATGTGAAGGAGGCTTACCGGGCTCAGAAAAAATAGTCTGTCAGGTGAAAAAGCATAGGGAGGTCAGTGACTTTCAGGATGCTAGTGACAGGAAATTATGAACAACAAAAATAGAATGAGAGGTGAAATATTGGAAATGACAGTCTCTCGATCTATTTAAAAGCAGAGGCAATGTCTTGTTGGAAATGGTGCGGGCCCGTTACTAAACGGTTACCCGGGAAAATTGAATGTGAAATAGGTATAAATAGGGAAGACATATGATTGGAGCAACAGTCGAGCAGGTGGTAGGCAGAGAGTGATGGAGAAGGAGTGTTGGGGGCGTGACAGGAATGGATGCAGTACGAGTAGTTCCAGAGGGGGCAATGGGCAGTAAGTGGTATTGGTAGGGGGTGTGCAAAATTACTAGGATGCACCATGTAGGGTGCAGGGCTAGGTGTAAGAAACCGCCTTCCGGACCCCCCCCCCCCCCCCGATGGTAAAGGGAGAAAGCGAAGGGGGGCCGAAAAGGGAGAATGGTCATGGATGGAGCATGGGATCGGATCTCGAGGTGATGGTCATGACTGAAGTTTAATCACAAACGACAAAAATATTTTTCCACTTGCGCTTGTGTTATGACCTTTTCGAACTTAGGATAAAAGGGAAAATATATTTTCTGAATCACTTTATCCTGACACACATGTTATCCTTGCACACATTTTATCCTCTAAACTTAGGATAAAGGATTAATAATAACATTTGACATACATAATGCATAGTATGCAATATTCCCCTCTTTTACCTATCCTCAAACTTAGGATAAAATTTATGCATGTTGATATTTAAACAAACCACCTAATATACCTACCCTTAGCTAGACTAGCATTTTTTATTTTAATCTCTAGGGTGCACTTATACTAGAAAACCCATTTTCATTTTCTTTTATGCAGAAATAAAAACTATCTAGCATATCCCTTATTTCTCCTATTGATCCAGATTAAATTGTTGGGTCAATGTCATTTTCTGCTTAACTAATGATTTATCCAAATTAAACTATTGGATAAACCTTCATTCTCTATGTAATTTATATAAATTTGAAGAATTAGAATCATGATTAAGAAGTATGATTAAACTAAAGCAAGTGACTGTGGCATTTTGAACAAGCTGCACACAACTTTATTTTACAGAAATGAAGCAAAAACTATGTATGAGTAGTGGCATTTAAACTTGCAACACTTTCAGTATTATTGTCTTTTTTATTTTCTTTGTTTTTGGTGGGGTTCAATCTTTTTCTTTTTTCAATATTTTTGTTTTTCTCTTTATTCTCCTTATTTATACCCTCTTTTCATTTTTTTCTTTTTTATTTGGAAATCATTGGCAGATTGACAAGTATTTACAAAATAGGATTCCTGGGATACATCACTCAATTACCTTGAGATCCTGTAAGTTATAGGACCCTAAGACATCCATCTCACATGACAAGCAACATCATGACCATGACCCTGTTGACATGAATTCCAGCACAACAATGCCAATATCCTCTACCCAATGGAATATGAATTTGATATTTTCGAATTCATATGATATTTTTCATCTAATTTCTCTTAAACATAATGTTTGAATTTTTTTTGAATTGTTTTAAATATGTTGAACAAAAAATCAATATTGTAAAATATACGCAATGAAAAAATTTCCAAAAATACCACTATATTCATTTATGAGTCCTCTTCAAAAGGGTAATTTTGGTTTTCCAATTTATTTAAATAGTTGAAAAAAAGTTAAGTGAACACATGTGTGAAAAATGCAATTCAAGTTTTACTTCACCAACTTCCAAAAATAATAAAAAATAAATTTTTGCATAAAAATAATAAATTTTAATTTGGAAAACTTAGCTATCTCTGTGTAGATCATCCTTAATATATAATATATAAATATATAATATATATATATATATAGATAGAGAGAGAGAGAAGAGAGAGAGAGAGGAGAGAGAGAGAGAGAGAGAGATTAAATTACACATATTAAACTAAGTTATGCTACATGAAGATGCTCATACCTCTTAAGATGTGTGAAAATTTGCAGGGACAAGCATTTCATTTATTATAAAATTGAAATATTATATGACACTAAATAGTTTCGGAAAAAATATCATTAGGACAACAAAAAAAATCTCCACAATTTGTTTTTTTACCCCGAATCAAAATTCAGAGTGCTTATACGAATTTTGACAGCTTTAATTTGATAAAAGAGGAAAAACTTGAAATTTCATCGCCACATTTTGCCCAAAAGTCTAACCGATATTCATTCTTTCACTCGTGTATATAGAAGTAGACACATATATGAAAGTGACACATATATGCAAGTGTAATTGCATAAAATATAGTGGCCTACATACGAAATTATATATAGCTTTCATGTGTGCATATACGAATCCTACTTCCATATATGTGCATCTTTTACATATGTGTGCATATATTGAATATATAAAATTTTGCATAAATGAAAGTGTATAAGACATCCCATCTTGTACATTTTTCTATATTGTAAAATGAAGTTATATTTTTTATATTGTTATATTTTAACAAATGTGGAAAACATAAAGATTAAATCCCAAAATAATTCATCACTCAATGATCCAAATAAATGGGGGTTCAATGCAAAACCAAGTAGCTACTTGATTACATAGATTTATTTAAGGAAGTTTTATGGTAAATATATTATGAATTTTACATTCTATATGGAGTCATTCTTTGATGTACCCCATGTGCTAATTTTACAAAAGGTAACTCTTGTGTCCTTGTATTTAGAACCTAAATCAATTTTTTTTTGGTATCGATGGATTTGTGAGTGTCAAAAGTATTATATTGTTCCACTCTAAAACAATAATAATGGATGATAATATGTAATCATTGAATGCAGATCAATATATATATATATATATAATATATAATATATATATATATATATATATATATATATATTATAATATTATATAACTTATATGAAGATACAAAAAGAGCATGCTCTTTTTATATGTGCACTTCCATATATACGTGCACATGTGTAAGATACTTAGTCATCCATATATGAGAAAAAGAGCATAAACACTTTTTTTATATATGCACAATATTGTATATTCTATATATTTCCATACTAGTCTCCCATAAAACCAACTCAAACCCTGGGGACCAAGCATATTCTTTTAACCTTAAATTGCAATATATATTTTGTATATGCACACATATACAAAATTACCTTGGGCATTTCTAGGGGTTGAGATAAAATCACCTTAGGTGCTACTACAATGGGTGATGGTGCAAGCAACTGTGTAAGCGATATTCACCTCATTAATCCCCAAGATAAAAACAAAGTAGATAAGTCTGGATTCTGCAATATTGTCAAAAAATAGCTATATAGAAATGATGCATATACAACGTGATGCATTTTCTGCAATATGGGATGCCTTCTACTCTCTTTCATATATGCACAATTCTATATATATTATGTATATGTACACAAATATGGAAGCCACACATGTATGGAAGTAGGATTTCATATGTTCACAAGTGAAAGCTATAACTACTTTTGTATATGTAATTGTAGTTTTGTATATCTGTCACTTTGGTATATGCATTAACTATTATATATGCATCACTTCTATATACATGAATCTAGAATATACTCTTGTATATACACACATATATGTCTATGTGTAGATATATGGAAGTGTAAGAACATATATTGAAGTGATGCATATATATAGCTTCCATGAAGCACATATATGGAAGTTGGGACATATATCGAGGTGGAACATATATAGAAGTGCCACATAAATGGAAGTGAATATAGCCTCCATGTTCACATATGAAAAATATTTCTTCCATCAATACCAAAAATATTGATCAGATTATAAATACAAGGATGCAAGAGTTGGACTGTTTATATTTACCATCAAATTTTCTCAAATCAATCTTGCTAATCAAGTAGTTCCTTAGTGTTGCATTGAACACCCATTGATGTCGATATTTCAGTGATCAATGATCTGGGGACTTAATATTTATGTCCTCCACATTTGTTAAAATATAACGATATAATAAATATAAATTCCTTTTACAATATAACAAATGTAAAAGATGGGATTCCTTCTAAAACTAGGTATTCGTGGTATGTATGGGAGACAAAGGATACACAAAACCAACCAACAAGGATAAGCCTAATATAACAATATAAATGTAAAAATTAAATGACAAAATATTTGTAGATCTCAAGTTATTATCGTCACACTTTCAATTATGGGCAAACTTCAATAACATTGACGGAGGGGAATCCTCATTAACACTGATGTAACGTGGTTATTCTTTTAGTTATGAGAAACTATCATATACATTGATAAGGGAAATCTCACAACATTACTAAACTATTCATAATTATTATCAACATCATATGTGTCAACCCATATCAAGTTCATTTTTACATCATTTCAACATTGATTATGCATGTTCAAAACATTGGAATCATTTTACCTTTATTAGCCTTCTAAATAAACGCATATTGGTTAAACATGTAGAGACTTTATATTTATTAGACCAACGCTACACATATTGCTTATATTAAAATCAACCATATGGATAACCTTAAAATTATTTTAGATTACAATGACAACAACAAAGATGAGGAGAATAAAAAGAGATAGAAAAGTTACAATGTTTTGGAAGTTACTTTCATTTCTCTTATTTTTCTTTGCTATATTGATTTTATATTAAAAAGAAAACAACATTCTACATTAAACAAGTTTTTAAAATAATTCTATTATAATATAACTTTTCTTAAAAACAATTTGAATTTACCCCTCTTTTATAATTAAAATAATAATAAACATCATGACATCTAATTTTCATAATTCGCACATATGGATAAAATTATCATTATTATCTCTTTTCCGTGAAATAAGCAGAGACATAATAATAAAATTGTATGTATAAGAAAGATTGCAAGAATAATTTTTATGCACATAATAATTGTAAAAGAAATAAAGAATTGTTAAAAATGTGATTCCCAATGTAATTAATTAAGAACAAACCGTAAACTAAAAACCATGAATAACATAATTATTTTTCATATTAAAGTTAATTCTAATAAAAATAATAATTTAGAATTAATATCAAAAAATTTTAAAAATAATTTAAATAAATTAAAAAATATTTTAATATTTTATTTTAAAAAGAAGTTTTAAATTAGCATTATATTGTAAATATGGTGTAAACCACTTCAAATTCTTCCTAAATAAAATAACCAGGGAATAATAAAATCTATAATAGAATAATATTATTGTTCCTATAAAGGTAAATAATATTTAAATTAAACTTAAACAAAATTTAAATAATTTTACAAAAGTGTTGAATTTTAATGGTTAATTAATATTTTTAATAATAAAAAACAAAAATAATTACTTGGTATTAAAAAAAAAAAGTGGGAATGATTTGTATATAATAAAAATGCCCAACAAATATGAGTCTGTACAATATGTGTGTAAAATAATATGAAACAGAAAAGAGTATATGATCTGATGTCGCTCAAAGAATAACTAATAACCATTAGCCATTGTGACTTCATAATCCCCAAAATTCACCACATTTCATTACTTCTTTCAATCACATGGATTGGATGTTTCACAACCCTACTTGATGGACATGATTTTGTGTGGAGGTAGATTAATGAAGATTAATTACTAAATCAAAGAAATAGTTTATATATTCTAACAGCTAGTAAAGCATAAATACAATATATTAAAGCCTTTAGAATAAATAATTACTAAAATCAAATACATGTATTCCTCTATCTCTACCGTAAAATTTATCAACACAAAAACGAATCTTTTGCATTCAAAGTGAAAACTTAGATTGAACACTTACAAAAATGTATTTTAAACCATCATAAGTTCACATAGTCCACTTATGCAATATAAATTTGGCGTTCAAATCTTGTTATTCACTAATAAAAGTAATCTTATCTAAGGTTTATACAAATTTATATTGCTAAATAAGACTAGAAAATGGAGATAATAACAAGATCCATGTGGTGGCAATGTCACTATGCGGTAGCAATGTCATTGCCTTTCCTTTTTTGCACATTTCCACCACGAGGAATTTGTTGTGTGGAAGCTTGAGCTAAGGCCTCGACCATTAAATGAGTAAAAGAACTCTCTACTCCTTGCTACTGCTACTGCGACTACCACGATGAACTCAAGCACATTACCTCACCATATAGAATTCATAGAACACCAAAGCCTATGTATACAATACATAATTCTATTAATTAAATTAAATAGGTTATAAACCATTTTAATATTTCATTTGAATAGTTTAATAAATTATTTTAATATTTTATAGTAAATGAGCTGTAAAAAAATATATGTCAGAATTTCAATTAATTATTTTTAATAATAATTATAATAATCCAAATATGATATTTAGATTATATATTTTCTAAATAATTACCATATCTTATAGGATATAATTATAATTTATAATAATATTATTAACTAAGTATATATTAAATTTTGATAGAATTATTTTTAAAATAATATAAATGTTAACATCTTCACTTTTAACAACGCAACAACATAACAACTTTATATTAATAAAGAACAATTCCTTGCAAGTTGATATCCCAGTATCATTACAGTACTTCATTTATTAATAAGTGCATTAAGCTTTCCTATTATGGTATGTAGGATAAAGTTAAAGATATATACCCTCAATTTAACCTCACTCCATTAATGTTGCTGGCATATAACCAATATGCCATAAGCTCTCATAAACTAGCGTACCCCTATAACTGGGAAAGGGAATGCTGAAGGGTTACATTGTTCGAAGATTGGGGATTTTTTTTATATATTAAAGTGTATCTCTTAAAAAAAATAGCAAGAGAAAAATGTGAATTCTTATATGATGGGAGGATGCAATGCAAAGGTCTTGAGATGTTCTGTTTTTTTCAAGTCTTTTAATTAGTGTTTTTAATGGAGCTCTCAAGAACAATAAAATGGTCATATATAAAGAGAATATTCCAATAACTACCAGGTTATAAGGAAATGTAGCGTCATTATATATCATGAAATTTTCATGTGTCACGATTCCATTTCAATTAGAGATAGGAAATCACTTATTCAAATGAATACTAAGCAATAAAGAAATTATTCAACCACAAAAATCGCTAACTGGGAATTATTAATATGAGAATCAAATTTCCTTGATGTTACTCTGTTACCCCTCATGTCCATACCATGCATAAAAATAAACCCATAAATAGGTAGACTGAGGCTTCAAAGTGTTTTTGCATTGATTTGTTTTAAATGGGGATTCCTCTCTTGCTATAAGTCACACTTGTGATGTTGTTGTCGAAACAACTCTAGTGGGTGGCTTTTTTTGTGATGTCTTCTTACTTCTAACATATAAATCAGAATCCTCAACCATGTTGAATAAGTTGGAGATAGATAGGTCACATATAATCCAAATTAAATACCTAGATAAATATGTTTCCATTTAAGACCCTTGACTTTTGAAATATGACCCATCTAACCCATCCATTTCCATTCAATGCTCCATGGCATGCCAAACATAAAATGGCCATGAACATGAAAACAGCACAATTATAGGAATCATTTCAATTACATATAAAAAATGCATATATGCAATTCCTTCACTTAAAATCTAATTTCTACATTGAATGATGATGAAATGTTTAATATTGAGTTTCTTTATTCTTTTATATGTTGGGTGTCTATTTTGGAAAAGGGCTTCCAGAATTTTAATTTAATTATCAATACTTGTAAGGTGAATGATAAAAATTTAACTTCCATGGAATATTCTAGAATATTCATGGTTGTATACACAAATTAAATGTTGAAATTTATCTTCAAAGTAATTATATCCTTTTCTTCCCTTTTATTTAAATTGATTAATTGAAAAAATGTCATATGAACAAGTGTTATTTGAATTGAGTTATGGATTTTAGGGCGTATGGTAGTGATAAGCCATGGTATTGTCCCATGATATTGTAACAAAGCCTATTTATAGATTAATAATATCCATGATAAAAGTGAAGGTAAATTTCCATCATCAAAAATCTTGTTCCATTTTTTTAAATACATAAATGCTTAAATTATATATTAATCAATAATAATAATTTAAATTAATCTATGATTTTTCAATTTAGTAATATGAGATACATTAATGAAATAAACATTTCATGTCTATGATGGTTATCGCCTATGAATGATTTACCAATCCCTTAGCACTCAAATAGTTAAATAAATATTAATGATACCAAATAGGAAAGGAAAAATGATATGGTTAATTTCAAATGCATCTAAAGTTATAATCTAATTTGGAAAAAATAATTTTTTTAAGCATATAAGAGATTTCTCTTACTAGTTTATTTCCGGATTATGTTTTCTTTGATCAAGCACAATTCTTGATTTGGACAAAAAATTAATGGAATATGACCGAACAAGGTTTCAAATGAAATCATCGCTGCCATTTCTCATGTCCTTCATGCTGTCAAATCCTACTATGATTTATCTAGTGATGGGCACTATAGAAGCTTGGTCTGTGATTTTCCCTCTCTATGCATATGGAAATATTTATTTGAGTTTTCAAAGTAACTAGCACAACCACATTTACCAATGTGGTTGACATACGTCAATATGTGTATATCCACCACCCACCACATTAATAATTGTTAGGTGTATTTTCTTAAACGCTAACTATTTCTAATTATTAATAAATATATAAACAATGATAGCCATAGTATTTTATATTTATATTATTATACTTATCATGTTAACATTATTTTGTATATCAATATAATACTAGTTGTTACATAAAAGTTTTCTAATATATTAATAGTTATATTTAAAAATTTAATAGAATCCATCTATAACATAATAACAACATTTAGTTCTTATTAACAATATGTATTTTACCATAATAAGTAATATATATTTATGAATATTATTGCCAATATATTTTATATATCTACTCGGAGTATATTAATAATATTAACTCTATGCATACTATCTATTAAACTAAAATATGTTATAATAATACTTCGATATACATACATACATACTATAATATATATATATTATATATATATTATATATATAATCCCCGATCGGGGTGTGAGTCTGCACAATATCCTCCTTGGGAATTGTCTGATGGTTGGAATGATGGGTGGTAGTTCCATTGGGTGGAAAAAAATCCCTCCTTGCATGTGTGAATGGTGGGATGGTAATGTAATGGGAATGCGAGAGTTTAATGCATGTGTTGTGGGATGTACAATGTATAACATCCATAAGCAAAGGCATGTAACATTTTGTGTGCAGGCATTTGGATATTGTATCTAGTTCTCTCGGTCAAGTTAGCATGAACAGGGTAGTGGAATTAGCCTCAGGTTGTGTCCTCACTGATCGGATTGATGGAGACATTAGGTTTGTGTTCCTCCTTTCAACGCCTCCTTATCCATGGTATGCACAGTATAGCTTTGTATGTATCTTGCATGTGGGTTGGAATGGAATTTTTTGTTCTGAAAGAAGAATATTATTTGTAATTTTGACGATTGATATGATGTGGGGTTTGTTGATTCTGTTCTGGTGTTTGTTTTCTATGGAATTTTTCTATCCCGCATGGGAATGTTTGTCCATATATGGTGTAGATGTGGTAGGCTCATAAGCTGTATACTCGACAAAAGAAATATTTATAACTTTCTTCTTGTACTGAACATGGATATGTATTTAAAATATTTGTCTATGAATTTTAAGGATAATGTTATGGTCCCTATGGAGTTTTGGCTCGGGGAACGACTCCTTGTTGTAATTCATTTAAAGGATCAAAACAATTTCATAAATTTGGGGCATATTGGCCCTCCTGAAAATGAGGTGTTGTGTAGGGGATATGAATGGTCGTGCGGACCTCCTATTTGAAATTTAACTCTTGTGCTCAAGCTAAAACCTAACATAAGTTGTATCTTGTTCCTTGTTAATGTCCCTGTAACGGGCTCTTATAGTTTGTGTTTGTTCCGCGACCGCAGGATAACCATTGGACATTGATCTAAGGGTGACAACATTAGTTGGACAAACAATGGTTTTAGGGACAGGAAGGGTGTTGTACTTTATTTTGTCACCCTGAAAGTTACAAAAAATTTAAAAATGTATTTTCCACCTTCCTTCAATTTTATCTTACCTTGACAAATACCTTAATTTAAATATCATTCCATCTAACCCTTTCCATTTCTAAAATATGAAGTGTATGAGGTTTTTTATAAATGTCTCTGAGTTATTTTTAATAGTTTTTATTTTAAATTAAATTCAATTTTATAAAATTATTTATTTAAAATATCGAAACTTCGTTTAAAAATAACAAACCCAATCTTTAAACTATAGGAACCACATTTATTATCATATACCAAGTGAGAAAGTCAAATTACATTTGTGTCCCCACCCCACACTTAATCATTAAACCACCCTAATCTAAATGCATCGAGATTTGTTGGCGGGAGGTTTCCTTTTCAACTTTTAATCTACCCCCCTCCTTTATTTCTTTTTAAAATTGTCCTCCTCTCATTCATTTCAGACCCCCGCCCCCCTCCAAAACCATTTTTACATTGGTTTAAATTTAAAATTTTGAGGTGGGAAGTTAATAAGGTATGCAAGCAAGCTTATATACTATAAAATATGTACAAAAGGAGATAATGGATGAAGCATTTTATAGTCGTTTGGGTAAAAAAATTGAGGTAAGGGGAGGTTGAGTAAAATCAAGTAAAGAGGAGGATGAATTTTCAAGAGATTTCTTCCTTATGGGATAATTATACAGAGGTAAAAATGAAATTCAAGAAAAAATTTGACAGAAGGAATTAAGCTAGGAGGAAGAGTTACTTATGTTCATTTATTTTCCTTTATGTCAGCGCAAAGGAATATTTAAAAAAAAATGATTTCGGAAAATTTTATATAAATTACGCACATAGCTTTGAAATTGAAAATAATTTTAATTATTTTTAAAATCAAAACCATGACAGCAAAACCAACAACATTTTTACAAAGACAAGGAGGAAAATAAATTATGAAGAGAAAATGTACGGGAACATAAGATTTGGATAAATTTTTATCAAAGTATTTTATAGGAGTAAAAAAGGGAAACTAAGAGATATTTTACCAATCATGGCAAAAAAACACATGATTTTCAAAACCATGGGAAGGAAATCAGTAGATGGTTTTATGAAATATTTTTATGAATTTTATTAATTCATAAATATATAAATTTAGGGCAAAACAAGACATAGATTTCAAAACAAGACATGGATTTCATACAATGGATGGATTTACACGATGAAATTATTTGAGGAAATATTTTGATATTTCATTTATGGAATTCATGGAAATAGAGAAATATGAATTTACAATTTTAAGCAAAATATTTGGGAAACATTTATCAAAATATTTTCTTTCAAAATATTTTGTGAAAATGGTGAAACACTTTAAAAACTGACATAAAATCATTGGTCAATTCAAGCATTCAAGATTCAAATGACACATAGGAAAAAAGATAAGTCAATCAGATTATAGAAATGATTTTAGCATTTGAAGAAGGAGGAAGATTAGCAGTCATTCTTATTCACATATAGAGGCAAAGATATCAACATTCAAAGGACACCTAGCAGTAGAAGATAAAAAAAACTAGGATCAAAGTGCAGCTTTCCAGAAGATGGTTTAAGTAGCTCTAGAATTCAAGGAAAAAGACTTGCAAACAGCTCCAAAATTCCTATAATTTTTCAAATATTCTTTTTATTTTTAGTTTATTGTTCATATTTTTATTCCAAAAGGCTAGATACAGTGAGATTAATTTAATGTTTTATATATTTTTTCAATTGTAATGTAAAAGGTTTGGCTTTTGATGCCAAAACCTTGTCTCTTTTTAAAACTTTTATTACATAATTCCTAATTGAAGTATTCTAGCTCCAGTTCATCACAAAATCTGATTTTCCTGTTGTTTTTCCAATACTTTCATATCTTATTTCTGCACATGTTTAAGGTAGCATAGGAGATTTGGGTAAGAATAGATTGAGTGGCAATCTCTCTAAAATCCCCTTTGCAAAGTTATAATCATTTAAAGAGATTAATTAACTAATCTGTCTATATTGGTTAATTCCTCTACATATGTTAATTATTTGCCCTTTGTCATCTCTTGAATGTGTTCTCTTTGGCTATAGAATTTTTCTACATGCATCCACTACATCCGGTTAATTAAGTATTCATTATGATTTCTTAATTATCATGAATTCTCTTATATTATTCTGTCAAACTCTCTAAAAATCATGTTATTTTGTTAAAATGGATGTTAGTACTTTGACCAAGGACTCTACAAGAGAGGGATTTATTTGTGAACAAATATTGGACAATCATTAGCAACCACTCAAAATAAGTCATAGATATGGCCATTTTGCTCCATAGATTGTTGTCTAGTGATAGTGAACAATGTTAAGAAGGGCCTTGTGACATTTTAGGGAGCCCCCTCTTGTTCAAGGGCCAAATTGAACCTAAAGACTGGTCGAGTTGGTTTCTCAACATAGTTTTGCAGCCAAGAACTACCTACAAGAAACAAGTATAACATTTGGTGTCATTTTCGGGGAACGAAGTGAGGATTAAATTTTTTCCTGGATCATGATCATGATTAGATCTACTCTTTGATTGTGAACAAAGACTAGGCAGTTGATATTGGTTGCATTTCTTTCACCTGGTGAATCCACTTTGTCATATGGCAATTCCACTAGTTTTAGGATTCAGTTTGTTCAAAATGATAAGTGCATCTCTGACTATGATAATAGCATGCAGCTGCATGTTTTTCTTTATAGCAATGGTATTATTTAGCAGTGTATTTCTCTCACTCTCTACTTTGATCATAAACTTCAAAAGCTTACAGAAGATGCAGCTTTCAAATTTTAGTTGTAAGTCTCAATTACCTATGGAGTTTGTCTTTCATATTGTAAATATTTTTTACATCTTCAGTTGCATCAAAAGTGATCTACGAGTTAATCCACTTCCCACGTGGTTACAATGGAAATTTGATTACACCTAACAATGCATATTTTTAGATTCAGTGTGCAGTAGATTAGTGAGTTTGTAGTTTATTGATTAATGCAGTAGAGTAGCAGTTGCTTCAGCTTGTGTTTCAGGTTTGCAGTATGAAGTTTGGTTTGATTGAGTGAAGTGACTTCCAAGTGATTGAAAGGAATAAAATTATTGTTGATTGACAAATTGACTCCATAACCCAATGAATTAGGCATTGTTGTGCTTATTTCCACTTACAGTGTCTGTTGTTTCACTTCAACAATTTTCAGTTTTCATATTTTAGTGTGCAAGAGTCTCTGGATTAGTGCAGGCAGTATGGTTTCATATTTACAAATTACAGTTTTATGAACTAACTCCATGCCCAACAGATTCAAGGTAGCTAGTCTATTAGGTTCTATGCATCCCGCAGGGGGAAGAATTCCCCAGTTGGAGCAACGGAAGCATCCAAGTTGCAAGTTTCATTAAATAATATTCAGTCACACTTAAAGTTGGAAAAAATATCATCTCTGGCTAAGGATACTAAGATAAAATATTTAGAATATCTGGTGATTAAGTTAGGATATGATCTCAATATGTGAACGCAGCTAAAAAAATGATCAAGAGACAACATGTGGATATCATAGCATTAAGGAAGCATCTTAAACTCCCTACTACAGAGGATCCACAAACTAAATAAGTTGGAGAATTGGAAAAGGAGAAAGAAAAAATGTTCAAGATCATAGTTGAACAGAATATGCAAATACAGAAGATGGAGATTGAGTTGGAGAATTTATTAAAGGAAAAAGAAAAATAAGCTAACATATCATCAGCTATTCCCATAGCAACAACTTCCATTGCAATTAACTCAATAGCAAGAAATTCTATTGCAGCAGCCATTATAGAAAAAACAAAGTCCACTGATTTAGTAGCTGATTTTGCTAAATATATGGGAGATTTATGGATAAACGACCAAGAGATTGAAAAGCTAAAAGCTCAAATTAATAGTCTTCAGGAGTATAAAATCATAAATGAATATGCTTACTTGTAAGAACTAAAAAAGAGTCATAGATTGACTCAAAGAATAGTGACCCTCAAAAATGAGTCTGTTATTTCTCAAACTATTTCACAAGCCAAAGAAAATATTCGGTTGGATATCAATGAATCCATAACTCACTTGTGGCCTTCAATAAAATCATTTTTAATAAGAACAATTATTAGAGAAATCAAAAGAAGTAATAGTGGAAGTGAAGAAGGACCTGGGTCATAAACCAGGGGATGCAACAACAATAATCAGGATTTTAAATTCTAAAACAAAGGAAGAGCTTGAATATTATGAGATTGAAGATAGGAATGGAACCATTCTTGAGTTCAGAAGGATACTTACGAAGAGGAATATAATGCTACAATTAGAAAATAAGTGTCAAAATCTAGAAGTTCATATCAATAAGTTTCATAAAAAAATTAATGTGCTACATCAGGAAGGACTTCTAGGTTTGCGAGGGATAGGAGACAGGCTTGTTGCCATTAAAGAATACCAAGGTAGATTGCATTCTATAGTTGTAGCTAAATAAAAATTTGCTAAGATGAAGGGAACCATTACAGGAAAGGCTTTTATTGAACGACTGAGTTTTGATTTACTAATCCAGCATGAGATCAAACACTTGTTCGTAATCAAGCACACCTTTCAGAAATACATTGGAGTGGATGAGACTTATAGAAAATGGATAAAGTTTTCCATTCATGATGAAGACAGATGGGGAAAAATATGCCATCTCATTGATTGACAAAACAACATGTTTCCAGCAGCAGGCAACAGAATTTCAGCAATAGGATGAAAATTTGTAGGAACAAAAGGACAGATAACCAGGAAAAGAAACAAAACTACAACTTTACCATCTCATTCATCAACATAAGCCTTGAATTCTGTGCAAGGTGTCCAAGTAGTTAAAAATTCATATTTTATAGTTCTATTCTTGTAATTAGTTTCAAAAGATATTTTGTAAATAAATTGTGATTTTCCAATCGAGATATTTTGAAGACAACTCTATAAATACTTTGTAGCTTGAATTATGAAGGGTTAAACCCTTGTGACAAACTAGTAAGAATAATTGTGCTTCTCTGAGTTTTTCTGAGACTAATCAAAAGATTCTAGATTCATCTTGAAGTAGCTTATGAACCTGTGAGTTTTTTGTTTTCTGTTATATGTTCAAATTGTTTATCTTTGCATATGTTTGAAATTAATGGGAAATCTGGGTAAGATAAGTTTGAATATCAATCTATCTTAAAACCCCTATGAAGTTATGATAAATTGCAGAGATTAGTTAATTAGAACTTTCTGTTTTAATTAATTCCTCTACATCTTTTAACTGTCACTGCCCTTTAAGTTTTAAATATATTTTGTTTCAATGTAAAAGGATTTTACACGCATCATCTATATATGATTAATTAAATGCTATGTTTGAAGATTTAATGAATAATATATTTTCTTAAGGTCAACCTTAAATATCATTTCAAAGTTAAAGTACGTTAAAGGTGAAGAGTCAACCCTTTTAATATATCATAAATAATTAGTTTCGGCACTTGTTTAATAGTTTAAAGCATTGGAAGAAGGAGCGATGGCGAGTGCTAGGTTTTTCTCCCGCAGAGTTTTGTTTGTCGCCGCCGCTGTCCCTGAACCTACTACTGCGGTCGATGGCGATCCATGGCTTGGGGTTCCGGTGAATGATTCTCTTTACGATACTGAAAGGGTTTTTTTAGTGCCATCGCCTATAGAGAAATGGCTCCTCTCGTGCAGCCAGACGCTTCAAACCCACGTAGGTCAGCGCGGGTATGTATCTGTAGGGTCTTCTACCACAAGAAATCAGGAGCCGCAATTTGCAGATCTGAAAATGACTATGGGGAAGCGATTCGGCGTTTTGCTGTGTGCGCCAGATCAACCCTATGTGAAGAAGAAATATGGAGGTTATTTTGGTCTTTATAAAAACTTCTTGAGTGAGGCGGGGGAAACGTGGGAACTTTTCAGATTTGTAGATGGACAATTTACTGATATGGAGGATCTCTACAAATATGGTGGATTCGTGATCACTGGAAGTCGTTATGATGCCTTCGGAAGCGATGTTTGGATCCTGAAGCTCTGCCTTCTGTTGCAGACACTGAAGGCAATGGGCATTCAACTCCTTGGTATCTGCTTTGGTTACCAGGCTGTGAGCATGGCGCAAGCTGTTGCTTGTACTGCCCGCTGTTCGATTCCCAGGAGACTAAATCTCAGCCGACCCGCATTGCCCAGTAGCAGATATTGGAAATCACCCCGCAGGATTGGATTCAGAGCGAGAGCGGCTAATGAAGCCGAGGAGTTTAATGAAGAAGCTTGCGCTCCGGAGAAAGAGATACATCACAATCGGCCAGATCCATCAAAGCGAGGGCTCCATAAGCCTGATCTACCTTGCATGTGTGCAGATCCGATTCAGAGAGGGACTTACAAGACTGATCCACTTTGCATGGACATAGATCCGGTTCAAATATTCATCAAATCGATCGAGGGCAAACACTTTTGCATGTGAATCAGTAAGGGAATGAGCATACTTGAGTTAAAAAAGGAAATCCAGGGTCTCCTTGGAACCCCAACATATCTTCAAAACCTCATATGCTCAGGACACAGTTTGCAGGACTACCAAACCCTCCAACACTATGGCATTGCCAAAGATTCAACCATCCTTCTAAATCTCCAACTGCGGGGCGGAAGCACCAGAACCAGCTCAATAAATACAGGTACCTTTCGGGATGCAGTAAAAGGGAAGGACAAAATGAAAAATACAGCAGCACCACCATCAGAATTACGAGGACCCTACATTGTTGAACAGAAGCCAGAATCACCAACGCTACAAGTATCTATGCGAGAGGTAATAAGTTTACATAATGAGTTATCTAAAAATGCAGTAATTTGTAGATTTAATGGTTTCTGGCCAAAATCAGATGCCTTGCACCAACGGATCTACTCAACATAGACATCTAACTGTGAAATTTACCTATGCCCTAAAGGGTTTTTCATAGTTAGATTCAACACAGAACAAGAAGAAGACAGTATAATCAATCAGGGGCCTTGGTTCTGGGGCAGTGCTGGCCTTTTCACTACCCCCTGGTTTTCTGATTTCGACGCCAATACAATGATAGTCTCAAAGATGCCAGTATGGGTAAGGCTACATGGGCTCCCTCTACATTTTTGGCATCGGAAAGTATTAACAGCCATTGGGAACACCCTTGGGAAATTCCTCAAAATGGATGAAGACAGAGCTATAAGGGGAATATTTACATTCGCAAGAATGTGTGTAGAAGTGGACTTGAGTCAGGGGCTACCTGACCACATCACGCTGAACTTCAATAATTCTCAATGGATACAACAACTTGACTATGAGAACACAGCTTTCCGGTGTAGGGGCTGCATGCAAACAGGGCACCTTCAATACGATTGCCCTTTTGCTAGAAAGGACCCCAAGAGAACCAAGAAACAACAAAAAAAACTGAAAGGCTGGTAGCACACCGACCCACTGGAAGAAGAAGACATAAATGTGGAGCCTACAGAGAACCAGACAGAACCAGACACTCAAATGAGACAGAATCAAAATCAGGAAGTAAATGCCCCAACCACTCATTTGGGGCCACACATTTTAGATCTGCAACCAGAGTTACAAACGGAAGTCAGTGGCATCAAATGAACCCATGGATCGGAGGGCTCAGAATCTGACAAAGAACTTCAATTGAACCCAATTGAAAATCAGCTAGCTATTATTACATCCACACCTGAATCCGGAGGATGGCGACGGGTGGAGAAGAAGAAGGGTAGGAAAGTTTAGGCATGCTGGAACTTATCCTTTTTCTGTTATTCTATTTTTGTTACTTCCTGTCATTACAGGAACAATGATCTACTATTTTGTGTTATTTCTCTGTTTGTTGCCTGTCATTTCAGGAACAGCCATCTGCATATGCCTCTGGCATCTACAAAATGTAATTTTATCTATATGAATAAAATTACGACTTTTTTCTACGAGAAATAAAAATAGTTTAAAGCATTGGTCATCCAAAAATCTAAATTAAAACAAAACATTTTATATGCTCTAGCTCAACTCCTTAACCTAGAATTGTCTAAAGAGGTACAACATCATATTGGCACCATTGTCGGGGAATGAAAAAATTTGAGTTATCTTTCCTTGAGACAATGATTAGGCTTTCCTTTTAAAGGTGAATAAAAGGTCAATGGGTTAAAATGTTTCACCTGATGATTCTACAAAGCAAATTTGGCATCACACAAGCACACCAGATCTCACCCAGAGAGGCTAGTGAGAGTTGCCTCTTTAAGACAAAGATTGGAAGCTACTACTTCTACTTATGTTTCACTTCCACCTAAAATTGTTTCAGAAACTAATCCTTTTATGCATGTTTTAATTCCACTTGAACTATCAGATCTACCACTAAAAGTGTTAGAAAATTTATCTAAAGGGGTTGATCTTCAGTAAACTCTTCTTGTCCATGAGTTAGAATCTTATCAAATACCTGAAACTATTTCAGAATATCCCAAATTGGAAGAAAAATTAGGGTTAGAATTACCTGAATTAAAGCTTAATTATTTCATCTCTTGTGTCATTCATACCTTTCTATCTACTTCGGTTAAACCTAGACATAGTTTTTATGTTTACATAAATCCTTTATTTCAAAGTGAAGAAAAATTTGGCCCAAAACTGTAGAAGTTAGTTATTCCATCACCATTTATAAAAAAAATCCACAAATTCTGCTCAATCATATTCCTCTTCATCCCCCAGAATTTCATCTTTATCTTCACCCTCTTTATCCCCCCAAAGTTCATCTTCATCTTCACTATCTTCACCTAATCAAATGGATGGTTTTCAACCTATCATTCAAACTCATTATGCAATATTAGTCCTTCCTCGTCAGCTTAATAATTTTCGAGATGGATATTTAAAGCACTTACTAGGTTTAATGGGGAAACCAGTTTGTCTGTTGAGGATCATTTAACATCCTTTTTGGATTTTGTTGATAATATGAACATAGAGCATCAATATGTGTACATGAGATTATTCGTTCAATCTCTTGAAGGAAATGTTAGGATATTGTTTAGACAATTGCGACCTCATTCTATTCCTACATGGAATGAATTAATCACTATCTTTAAAATCTAATGGGGAGTTAAAAAGGATCCTATTTATTATCTTACATAATTTGATGATTTAAAAAGAAATCTTGGTGAATTTGTTTCTAATTTCAAAAAAAATATTTAATAAAATTTATAATAAAATGCCATCAGACTATAAACAGCTAGTGGTTGCAGCTAAAGTTAGATTTTCTAAAGGTTTTGATGATAATTTTGTTGTCATGCTTAGAGAAAGGACATATATCACCCTAGCATACATGCAAACCAATGCCATTGAAGTCGAAGTTAATAGATCATCATCAACTAAACTTAAGGCAAAAGCAAAAAAATCTTAGAGAAAGATGAAAGCTAGGGAAGAAAGTACTTCTTCTTCAAAAAATAAGAACAAAGATCATAAAATAGATGAAATTACTTCTCTACTAAGAAATATTTCAAATAGAATTTCAAAAATGGAAGTACAACCTACAGTAGCTCAATCAGTGTCAAATAGAGCTCAAGTTCAATATAAGAGACCTTTTAAGCCTCAAATCTTGCAGAGAATTAATATTGATCAGCAGATCTAACCCCCATTGATGATTAACGATCAAGAACCTGAAGAAACTGGTCCTTTAACTACAAATTATATCAATTATTTTGATCATCCATGATCACAAAATGTTATTATTCCAATTTGTCATGATCAACCTTGAGTTCAAAACCAAGAGGCTTCTCAAGTTTCAAAAGATCAGGCATTCTCTGAATTTCTTATTACAGAACTAGATAGAAGATATTATTTGAGACCAAGATTAGGACCTGGTAGACCAACTAAAAATGTTACTATTAAGAACCTCTGGTCAAAACAGTTGAAATACAAACAACATTGATTCAACCACTAAATCAGCTAAATGAACATAATACATCTGAAAAATTTGTTCCAACAACTTTTAATGTGGAAAAATAATTAGAGAGAGTTGAGATTCCACTTCCATTATGTCAGCTCTCTAAAAATCTAGGTTATAAGAATCAAGTGTAAAAATGGATTCAATCTTCAAGTATTGATGTTGAAGGAGATGTGGTTATTTTACAAGACAAAAAAACTTATGTAGTTTTTGGTCCTAGTTCTGATATGATCGATGAAAATGTCTCTCCTTTCTATGTTACTTTGAAGGTTCATGATTTTCTCTTATATAATTGTATGTTAGATTCTCGGGCCTCTCATAATCTAATGCCTAAAGTATTTATGGACCAACTTCAATTACAAATCACAAGACCCTATCATGCTCTATATACCTCTGATTTAAAGAAGGTACCTTGTCTTTGATTAATCAAAGATTTAGTTGTAACACTTGCTCAAATCCCTATTAAGAGTGTAGTTTGGATATTGTTGTTACAAATATTCCCCCAAAATTTGGGATGTTATTATCAAGATATTGTTGTGCCAAGTTAGGGGGAAGTTTGCAAAGGGATATGTCTTTTGATACAATTCCTATTTATGGGGCAGAGCATTTGAGATTATACAGAGAGGTGAGATTTATAAATACCATTTGTAAAGGTAATCAAGCAATAAACCATCCCATTCATGTAGTTGATAAGGATTTTGGATTTTTTAATTAAACATCTAATAATCTCCAAAATTATCAACTTAGCATTGAACATATTATAAATAAACCCCAATGTATAAATATTGATGTTTGGAATTTTTACTTTGATGTAGTTGTTTCCAAATATGGAGCTCAAGCTATAATTGTACTTATTTCTCCAGACAAAGAAAATATAACTCAACCTTTCAAATTAGACTTTGATGCTACAAACAATGTAGGAGAGTATGAAGCCTTACTTTTGGGACTAGAGTTATCTCAAAGTTTAAAAGTCCAAAACATAAGTGTATTTAGTGACTCAGAGCCAATTGTGAAACAGATTGCAAATCTATGCCAAGCAAATCACCCTAGGCCTAGATCTTATTGGAATGAAGCATGGATTTGGTGGACAACTATTTTCAAGCTTTTAATATTAACACAATACAAAGAGATGAAAATATTTATGCATATTATTTAGCAGTCTCTGTAAAATCTTTCAATATTCATGGTCCTATGAAATTTCAATATCAAATCCAAGTAAAGTACAGGACTTCAATCCATCACAACCTTAAACATTGACAAGTTTTCTAAGATGATGAGAGATTAAAATTTTTCTTACAAGCAATTGATGAATTTTCAGCTCTACGAATTGAAGAAGAACAAATCAATGAAAGTAAGTCAAATGATGAAAATGAAACTTCACAGTTAAAGCCTAAAATAGTTGATCATAATATCTTTCAATTTCGTAATAAACACATTCCGAAAGGATTAACTCCTCTTGAAAAAATATTTGATAATAATGATGTCTCAAAAACTTCATTATCAAGTTCACAACAAGAGGATGTGGAATATTGTAATATTGGAACAAGTGAAGAAATGAGAAATGTGAAAATTTCAGTATCATTACCTTGGGAAACAAAAGGCAAATATGCTAATATTCTTAAACATTATAAAGATGCCTTTGCAAGGTCATATGAAGAACTTAAAACCTATGACACAACTCTTATTGAACATAAAATTCCTCTCAAGCCAGAAGCTAAACCTTTCAAACAAAAATTGAGGAGAATAAATCCAGTTTTGCTTCCAACTATTGAGAAATAGCTTAAGACATTATTGGATGCAAAAATTATTGTTCCCATAAGATAATCTGATTGGATAGAAAATTGTTGAAATAATATTGTGTAGAGTTCAAAAACCTAAACAAACTATCTTTAAAGGATAATTATCCATTTCCCAAGATGGATTGATTGCTCCGAAAAGTTCCAACCTCAAATAGAATTTCAATGTTGGATGGATTTTCTAGATACAGTCAGATCCTTGTAAGTCCAGAAGATAGGGAAGAAACAACAATTGCAACTCCTTGGGGTACATTTATGTATGCTAGAATGTCATTTGGCCTAACTAATGCAGTAGATACTTTTCAAAGAAAAATGGATCTAACTTTTTTTGGTAAGGTTAATAATATTTTTTTTTTATTTACGTTGATGATTTGACTGTATTTTCAAGTTATGATGAGAAACATTTAAAACACTTGACAAAGGTTTTTGACAGATGTAGGAAATATGAAATTTCCCCTAATTCAAAGAAGTATTTGTTTGCTATAAAAGAAGGAAAACTACTCGGAAACATCATTTCAAAGTAAGGAGTAGTGATTGACACAAAAGATTCTCAGCCCTTGAGGTAATTAACTTACCTAGAAATAAAAAGGAAATTCAAACTTCTCTAGGAAAAAATAGTTTTTTGAGAATATTGATAACAAATTAATCCAATATAGTCAATGATATTACTGATATGATGAAGAAATATCATGAAGTCAAATGGACAGTGCATCATGTAGATCAAGAAAGCTATTTTTGAAGCCCCAGTACTAGCCAGCCCTGACTATTCAAAACCATTTAGCATTTTCTCCTTTTCCTCTGATACTACCTTAGTTGTTATCTTATTACAAAAGAATGATAATGGATATGACCAGCCTATTTCCTTTTTCAAAAAATTAATGAGAGATGTTGAGTTAAAATATGATATCATGGAGAAGCAATCCTATGCTCTTGTACAAGCCCTAAAATCCTTCAGAACCTGTGTCCTTCATTCTCCCATTATTTCCTATGTCTCAAATAATGTTGTATATATTGTTTTAACACAACCTGATACATATGGTAGGAGAGGAATATGGATTGCAAAAATACTAGAATTTGACTTGGATATCAAATCTACCAAATTGGTGGAAGGTAAAGGTTTAGCCAAATTGTTGGCTAAATCAAATTGTAAAGTTTTAGGTATCAACATTATGATGAAAGTTTCATCAGAGAACAATACACAAGAACCTTCTCAAAGTTCAGAAGAGAAGAATACATAAGAACCTTCTCAGAGTTCAAAATAGAAGAACACACGAGAACCTTCTTTTACTACATATTCAATTCCTCTTCCAGTTCATATTAACAAAAAGTTCCTACTGTCTAAATGGTATGCTGATATTATATATTTTCTTCGTGATTTTAAGTATCCTCTTGGATTCAAAAGGAATCAATGTAGAACTCTTAGACTAAAGGCTATGAAATATTGCATCATCAATGCCAATTTGTATTGAAAAGATCCATTGAATACCCTTCTTTTATGTCTAACTGAAAATGAGACAAAAGGTGTCATAGAACAATTTCATGAAGGTACACGTGGAGGATACTATGCTTGGAGAGAAACAACATATAAAATTCTGAGAGCATGATTTTATTGGCTTAAATGATTTTCACAAGTAGGAGGAAATCTTAGAAGTTGTATTCCATGTCATATATTTGTTGGGAAGCAGAGGTTAGCAACAGTTCCACTTGTTCTAGTATTTATTGAAGCGCCCTTTTTACATTGAGGATTAGATTTCATAGGAGAAATGATTCCAGCATCCAGTAAGAAACACAAATGGATCCTAACTGCTATAGACTACTTCACAAAATGGGTAAAATCCACCCTTATCAAGATTGCAATAGACACCGGTGTCATCGAATTCATTGAAGAAAACATATTATCTAGATTTGGTTGTCCATAACAAATAGTCACTGATATGCACATGCGTTCAATAGTATCAAAATGATAGAGTTTTGCAAAAAGTATCAGATTTTATTGCATCATTGTACCACATATTACCCTCAAGGAAATGGATTGGTAGAATCATCAAACAAGAGTTTAGTCAAAGTTATAAAAAAGGTACTAGCTTGTCATAAAAAGAGTTGGGATAGTCTTCTCAAATATGTAGTTTGGACTAATAGAGTATCACCTAAGAGATCTACTGGTAAATCCCCATTCCAACATGTTTATGGAACTGAGGCAATCTTTCATGCACAACTAGCTTTTCCTGTTATGAAATGTTTAGAGGAATCATATGAGGAACCTGATGATTTCTCAAGAAGAATCAATCCGATCATTGAGTTAAACCCAGACAGAGATGAAGTTCAGTACAAACTTTGTCAATATCAGAATAAGATGAAGAGCTTATTTCCCAAAAAGGCTAGGGAAAGGGACTTTAGGCAAGGAGATTTAGTTTTAAGATGGGATACCAGAAGAGAGGAAAACATGGTAAATTTGATAATCTCTAGTTAGAACCATTCAAAATTGTAGAATTCAAGGCTTATAATGCAGAATATTGAGGGAATATATTATTCATCGCCTATCTATGAACAATATCTTAAGAACTACATTTGATATTAAATTGCTCATATTCATAATTCATTGTACATGACCGGGTTTCTTTAAATTATGTTGTTAAGTGTGATTTTCACATAAAATACTCCATCGCCTGAAGAGGAGACACATGGATCTGCATGTTCTCTGCATCTTGTAGGGGAAGCAGACCCTAGATGGAGCTGATGTTGTAACCTATTTATATCATGTACAATTTAAAATATAT
>APFE031627002.1:0-13179 GCA_000404065.3 Pinus taeda | reverse complement strand
AAAAAACATCATTAAACTACACTTCATGTTAAAATTTATAATGAATTATATAAATATCATTAAACTCATCACAGAATTTAGGTAAAGAATTAAAAAATTAAAAGAAGAAACAACTAGTAAAATTTAATAATTTTAATAATTACCATTTTAATTGTGGACAATCTCTTGACTGTATTTAACCTAGGAGGAATTGTACACTATGAATCCTTAGTATCCTATCCATGTTGAAGATGGAAAAAGAAAATTATGTTCAAATTTAATTTCTAGCACTGTTCTTTTGATTGCTTCTAATGATGGGGATGAACAAATATGAGTCTAATCCTATATCCAATATAATTCTATGTACCCTATTTAAAACTGTTAATGTAAGAAGTGTATGTATGAATTTGGGGTTATGCTTTGAAAAGCTGAAGGCACTATTCTTTGTCTTGTAAACTTCACTTGATTTGTCTGTAGATTTCTGTAGATCTTCCGGTGTACCATCCACCATAGTTGTAGAATTTTAGTGCCAATAGTAACCCTAAAATGTCTTTGCACCATCCACACTAGGGAAATAAGGTGGTTCAAAATATCTCTGACACAGGGCATCACAAGCACCTAGATATGATGGACCCTTCATTTCAATGCTACCCATGGCTGCTACTACTAGCTGCTAATATGAGAAGAAAAACCTTTTCACGGTGGCTTCTATTGCCTGGAAGGCCAACAGAACATGTATTGTTGCAGCATGATAAGCACCTCAAGTGCTATGTGAGGGAAGTCCATGTGAATGAAACAAATGCATAAGTGCCTCCTCCAGCCTTGGTCCACCGTTTGGATCAGCCTCAACACCCATGACTTTGGGCACCAGATGCCTTAGTTCCTTGCATGCATTTGTAAGGTATCTGAGGGTGGCAGATTGAAGGCAATAAGTGCCTGTAGGCATACTTGTGCTGCTAATTACCAATTAGTATTTAAGACTGAGGAAATCATCTGGGTACATCACTAGAAGCAAATTCACAATTTCTGTGAGAATCTTCCATATCCTTTCAACCATCCAACAGTGTGGGGATGCTCCTATGGAATCCCAAGAGTCTATTCTTTGATATATTTTGTGCAACAATTCTTGGGCTACAAATACCTAGGCGTCAAAGATCTAGAGGACATTCCAGAGTGTGGCATCTTTTGGATTATGGAACTGTTTATGTTGTTTTAAAGAGTGCAAATAGCTTGGCTTGCATATTCTATCATATTCAAGAATAGGCTTACTTGACAGATTTGATTCCCCAGGACCTAAAGTGAAGGGAGTCCTCTGCATATGGCCTTCAATGGCAAGCCATATTCTAGAAACCATAGCTTCAGCTCTCTTCACTTGTTGTGCTAACCACAGGTAAAGCACCAAGTCTCTGCCATACCTCCTGGGCAACTTTAGTAGTAAGAACACCACTACTTACTGACAACTAAACAGTGGGAACCTGCTTGTCATCTTCACAAATCATTGAATCAACTCAATCTAGGAACCAATTAAGGGTTCAAGCCTTCTCTTCCATTCCTATTTGTCAATGTAAGTCCTTGTGTCACAGAGGACAGACAAAACAAACCTAAAAGTAATCTCCAATGACTATAAGGCAGGCTTTACCAACCCCTCTGTAGACCAACCAGGCCATTCCTTGAATTTCCACATGGCACTGAGCTTGGCAAGATGCACATGTTGATCATAACCGGCACACTCCATGGGGGAGGGCTCCATGGACTCTTCAACAAAGGAAAAATAGGATGCCATTTATTTACAGGACATATTTTTTCCCTGCAAACAAAACCAGGAGAGTAAAGACACCGATGCTCTCCATATTTTTGCAGAAACACCAAAACTCTAGTCTAGCAACAATAGAATACCACTCACAAAAGAATTCTCTACAACTGTGAGATTGATAAGGCTACGGAGATGACCTATTTCTGGCAGAATTTGGCCTTTGAGATTCATGTTTGAAAGATCCAGAGAAATAATATGATCAGAGTGATCACACTGGATACCTGCACAGGAATAATGATATTCATTGTAATCAACGATGCCTGATTTTAGAGCAAGCAACAACTTGGCATCGGAAGAATGAGATGAATCTGCTGTAACAGAAAACCCCATAAATAAAACCAGGAGAATAAAGACACCAATGCTCTCCATATTTTTGCAGGAACACCAGAACAACAAAACTCCAGTCTAGAAACAACAGAATACCACTCACAAAAACTTGCATTTTCTCATAGGAATCCCAAATGGCTTTAAGCCCTCATTTCCTCCCTCCCTTGGCCCATGACATAATATCAGACAATTTTTTAAGGAGATAGATACACAAAGATCATGAAAACAAGCCTATCCTAGAGTTGTAGGTAGAGACTTGTCACGAAAGTTGGGTTATTCATATTAAAACATGTTATAACTTACAACGGCCATTGTAAATTTACTGTCAATCGTCCTCTGACCAGTGACAACCCATAGTTCTATTATCTCGAATGTTATCACAGATCCACACTTAAAATGAGAACTTACATGCAGGTCTAATTAATGGTAGTTTATAATGGTAAATGATATAGTTGTTTTTTTCAAGGAAAACGTTGTGGGATTGCCTCCCTTCCCAGAATAACTAGATGGAGGGTGGTTCAACTGACAGCCACAATGGCTGGTAACTCTGAGGTATTTGATTGGATTTGAACCTGTAAGTGTGTGCAGATCACAAGATAATTTAATATTATTTCTTTGCTTGTAACCAGATGTTCCATCACTCCTCTAGGTTGTTGGTTTCATGAAATTCCCCATGATAATTGAACAAGAGTAACTCTGAGGTATTTGATTGGATTTGAACCTGTAAGTGTGTGCAGATCACAAGATAATTTAATAATTTAATATTATTTCTTTGCTCTTAACCAGATGTTCCATCACTCCTCTAGGTTGTTGGCTTCATGAAATTCCCATGATAATTGAACCTTGTCCAATAGTGAAAAGATTCTTGCTCCTTACCATTGGAACCAACTCCTTCTGGCAAGATAGTTGCTTCTAGCAACAGTGTGCTTTGATTATTTGTATCACTATATTATGATGAGTGTATTGTTGGACGCCATGCCACAATATACTTAATTCATTTTATTGTGTTATAACTCCATGAACGTGTACTTAATTCATTTTATTGTGTTATAATTCAATGAACGTGTCTGTTAACTGTAGTGCTTTGAAAGGTCTAACGGTTTGTTTATTCACACTATATTGTGATTCTTGCATTTTCCCTGCGATAGAGATTATTTTATCTTATTGAAATAGAGAATGGTTTCAGATAATGTTCCATATGCACTGTTTGCTAATCGCAATCATATTAGCGTCCGGCTGATTGTTTTGGTTCACTTCTTATCTTTTTGTTGGAATAAATTGTTAATCAATAGTATAATGTTCATTGCATGGAGTATAAAAATAAATGTTAACGAGTTAAAATTATTAATTTAAATTCAGACAGAGAGATGTGGCTGTTCTAGAAGCATTGGAATTTATTTCACATGCTTGAAATCAGTTTGGGTCTGAAATTCTCTTGTATGTTGTTTTTAGATTCATCATGAACAGCCTTGTGAAATGGGCATCAGATATTGGAGATGAAGGAGCGGCAACGGTGGCAGCCTGAAGAAGATGCTTTATTACGTGCTTAAGTTAAGCAATACGGGCCAAGGGAATGGAACTAAGTATCACAGCGAATGGGAAAAGCCCTGGACAGAGATGCGAAGTCCTGTTTAGAGAGGTGGAAGAACTATCTTAAGCATGGGATAAAAGAAGGGTTCTTTAACAGAAGAGGAGCAATCACTTGTTATAAGTCTTCAAGCAAAATATGGTAACAAGTGGAAGAAAATTGCAGCTGAAGTGCTAGAACGGATAGCAAAGAGATTAGGTAAACAGTGGGAGGTATTCAAATAAAAACAACTGAAGGAGATGCACATGCTACTCGTAACCCGCACACTCCATGGGGGAGGGCTCTATGGACTCTTCAACAAAGGCAAAATAGGATGCCATTTATTTACAGGACATATTTTTTCCCTGCAAACAAAACCAGGAGAATAAAGACACCGATTCTCTCCATATTTTTGCAGAAACACCAAAACTTTAGTCTAGCAACAACAGAATACCACTCACAAAAGAATTCTCTGCAACTGTGAGATCGATAAGGCTATGCAGATGACCTATTTCTGGCAGAATTTGGCCTATGAGATTCATGTTTGAAAGATCCAGAGAAATAATATGATCAGAGTGATCACACTGGATACCTGCCCAGGAATAATGATATTCATTGTAATCAACGATACCTGATTTCAGAGCAAGCAATAGCTTGGCATCGGAAGAATGAGATGGATCTACTGTAACAGAAAACCCCATAAACAAAACCAAGAGAATAAAGACACCGATGCTCTCCATATTTTTGTAGAAACACCAAAACACCAAAACTCTAGTTTAGCAACAACAGAATACCACTCAAAAAAAATTCTCTGCAACTGTGAGATCGATAAGCCTACGGAGATGAACTATTTCTGGCAGAATTTAGCCTTTGAGATTCATGTTTGAAAGATCCAGAGAAATAATATGATCAGAGTGATCACACTGGATACCTGCCCAGGAACAGTGCTATTCAATGTAATCAACGATGCCTGATTTTAGAGCAAGCAACAGCTTGGCATTGGAAGAATGAGATGAATCTACTGTAACGATGCTCTCCATATTTTTGCAGAAACACCAAAACTCTAGTCTAGCAACAACAGAATACCACTCACAAAAGCTTGCAGCTTCTCACAGGAATGCCAAATCCCAAATGGCTTTATGCCCTCATTTCCTCCCTCCCTTCATGCAGCTTCACATAGATACCAACTATGGGCGGGCACCTTCATTTCACCCCTACCCGAGTTCACCGTTTCAACACACAAGTCACTTTCCCATGTCGAGCGGGTGCGCCCTCACACGGCCCTCCACCCAAACTCCTCAATCGAGCTCGTGTTAACCGGCGGGTGGGTGCCTTCGTGCACCCTCCACCTGCACTCACAACCGATGGGCGGGTGCCTTCGTGCGACCCACGACCCGTGTTACAACAGCAGGTGGGCACGCCATGCAACCTCCGTGCCAACCGAACCTTCAACCCGTGCAACCCATGCCGTTTGCCCAGTAGGTAGGCGCATCCAACCAATGTTCAACCTACGCCTTAAGCCGGCTCCTCCACGGTTACTCCTGCACCTTCGCACCTCAGCTCCTCGCTTGAATGCTTGTTCATTGTGATTCGATTGATCTTCTTTGATGCCTTTGCTCCAATCTACGCCCTCCATATATATGGGCAGTTGGGCGAGTCGTGCCACCCGACCGACTCGTCCAACTTGTTCAGCCAACGCCCTCATAATTGCAACTTCGTCCACCAACGTTGGTTGACCCGCCCATCACATGGGACCGCCAACAAAACTTCGCCTGAATACTCAAGCCTATGAGGTCGGCCCGTGGGTGATATGCCAACTCATCCCCACAATATAAACTCGCGTGGCGATACTTCTCCAATGCGCATTTTACACATGCTCACTCGCTTGCCTTAGCCGCAGCTCGTCGTTCGCACGGGATGTGCATTCTGCCCATCACACGAACCGCAGGTCCTTACATCCTCCTCCACCTAAAGTCATTGTCATCTTCGATAATATGCCATCTCGGTAACCATCCTGCCACCAAGGTCATCATCTCATCAAGATAACTGCCTCATCCTTGGTCCATGATATCAATCAATCCATACACTGCAACATCTCTGCAACATATGCAAAAACAACTCTCTCCATCATGTGTCATCCCACCATGTGAACTGTCATCAGATACTCCAACATAATGCCAACATCTCTCTGGTACACTGCTAGCCCTCATGACTCGAACTAGTTGTGTGATGAGTCAAACTGTCACGCTCAAATCATAAGAATGTCCATCCTTATACCTACACCAGTCTTTCTCAGATTCTGCCACATCTTGGACTCACCAAGAATCTCTCCTATGCTCACGTCCATGGAAAATCCATCCCCTCTGCAACATGTCATGTTGCTAATGCCAAACCATTCCTACACCATCTGTCATACTTGCTCAACCTATTTTAAGGACTCACTGCCATGAGCAGCTCAACAATGAGCCCCATTTTCTATGTCATCTAAGAAGATGTAGTGGGAGTAGAGCCTGAAGGCTCACCCTCACTAATAAGCTCAATCCATCTGTCACGATTCTCTATCTCCATCCTCTGAAAATATGCAACCCGATCCTTCTCATGGACATTCGGTCTCACATAAACCTCCTCGTCATCATCATCCTCAACCTCCTCTAGCCTTCTTGACAAATCCAAGATACTATCGAATAGTGTCTTGATAACCAATGACTGCTCGGTAAGCTTTGCCTCAACAGTAGACAATCGCTTACACATGTCCTCCCTGCGCTTTTCATCCTCCATCTGCATCACTGCTAGTTTACAATCAAGTCTGGTCACACCAATGGTTGGAACACCAATGGGTACATCTTCCCTTCCATCGTAAATGTATAGCTTCTTCAAATGTGGAACAATCATAGCATCATATTGTTTCAAGAATTCCATCCCTAGTACAGCTTCATAGTCATCAATCCGCACTATTCTGAAGTTGACTTTCTCGGTCCACTCACCTAGTGTTGTGTACACTCTTTTAGCTACACCAAATACAGAATTAGGAGGAGAATTCACTGTCTTCGCCTGTGCATTCACCGGTACAAATTTCAGCCCAATCCTTCTCGCAGTATCCTCACTCATGAAGTTGTGAGTAGCCCCACTATCCACCATAGTGAGTACATCAACACTCCCAATCTTGATCCGAACATACTCCAAGCTGTTCCTCTCAGGATCTCTCCGAGAGACCACCTCTGTAGCAGCACCAGCTCCAAGAATCTGCATCATCCCCGCAGAAGCTTCTTCTTTCTTTGTATTAGACTGTGCAATGGTGGCCACTTTCAGTCTTGAAGCACAATTCTTTACCCTATGTGGTTCAACACATAACCAACACTTCAAAGGTTTTTTCGCCTTTGTCTTATCATCCGATTTCGAAGCATCATCCTTCTTCTTCTCTTTCGGCTTATCGAATTTCTTCTTTTTCTCATCAGAAGTTTCATCATAATGCTCCATCAATCGATCCACAGCAACAAAAGCCTCTTCATGTGTCTTAATCTTCTACCTCTTCACTTCATTGTGAGCCCAAGGTTTCAATCCAATAATGAAGTTGAGCACTTTGTCTCTTTTTGCCATGTCAGCAAGTTCCAGGATTGTACTTGCAAACTCCCGCTGATATGTCTGTAGGTTCCCTGTCTGTTTAATAAACTTAATCTTCATCCTTTCTTCCCATGTTTCATCCTGAGGACTAAAGTGGGTCTGTAAAGCCTTCTTCATGTCATCCCACGAAGTTATGTCATCAGCACTGCCATTGGCAATCTGATCCATCCTCCTTCGCCACCACATCTTAGTATCCTTTGTCAAGAATTGAGCAGCTACCTTCACCTTTGTCTCATTATCGGATAGACCCAAGCGTTCCAAGTATTGCTCCATATCCCAAAGAAAGTTACCAAGAGTCTTCGCACTTCTTGTACCATCATAAGATTCTGGTTCCTTGACTTTCACATGAGGCACTCCTCCACCTGAGTTATGCCTCACGGCCTTCTCCAACACTGCAATCTCATCTCTGGCTTCATCAAGAGATTTCTGCAAGTTCAAGATTTCTACCAAACCTCAATCCCTTGCTTCTCCAATATCCTTGACTTCATCTTCAAGTTGTGTACACTTAAGATCAGTGTACTCATGCTGTGTCCAGAGTTCAACGATTTCTTCTCTCATCTTCAAATTAGCCTTTTGATCTTTCATGACCAAGTTCATCTTCGTACTAGTAGAAAGACTCCAATTCCTCCATTCTTTCCAATATCCTTTCAATGAAATCATTGGCCGCATTGTGGCTAGATTCTCCCGTTTCCACATGAGATTCACCTGCCATCTCTTCTAACTACTTCCTTCTTTGTGATCTAGTATAGACCATCCACCAGCTTTACCCAGTTCCCTACAAAGTTGAACCAACTCTTGCCTCACTTGTATGTGAAACCAGCTTCCTTCACCTGCAAGTACTTGCTTCCACTGTGACTTTGTCACGTACTAGCTCCAACTGTGAGCTCTGATACCACCTGCACTTATAGTGTAGGTGTGTAGCAGCTTCAACACTCCTATATCCGGATTAGTTGCTCTGATACCACCTATCACATTCCTATATCTGCGGTAGTCTTTCAACCGCTTATAGCAAGGTGCGGCACCACCGAACACTTTCTTTTCACCAATACTTATGTTCATGGACTACGCCTTAATATTTGATACTTAGTTTATTTTTCTTCACCAAGTATTATTATTATTCCTTTATACTAATGAACACCCATACACATTCATTATCCACAGCAATTATACATAAAGAACACAATTGCAACAGTATAAAGGGAGGGGCAACTTCCTGAACAATGAGTTTGCCCGATTTCACTATATTATACAACTTTTACAATTCTACAAGTATACCTGGGAAACCCCAAGTTTCATACTTATCCAAAATTCCACCTGACAACACCTTCGTGTAGCCTCACATAGATATCAACCCCGAGCGGGCACCTTCATTTCACCGCTACTCGAGTTCACCGTTTCAACACACAAGTCACTTTCCCAACTCGAGCGGGCGCACCCTCACACAGCGCTCCACCCAAACTCCTCAACTGAGCTTGTCTTAACCGCAGGCAGGCGCCTTCGTGCACCCTCCACTCGCACTCACAATCGACAGGCAGGCGCTTACATGCACCCTCCACTCGAGTCTCCAACCAGCGGGCGAGCGCCCACACGCACCCTCCACCCACGTTTACCTCCGAACGACAGGCAGGCACCTTCGTGCGACCCACGACCCATGTTACAACCGCGGGCGGGTGCGCTGTGCGACCTGCCTGCCAACTGAACCTTCAACCCGTGGAGTTCGCGTCGTTTGCCCGATGGGCGGGCGCATCCAACCGATGTTCGACCGACGCCTTAAGTCGGCTCCTCCATGGTTACTCCCACACCTTCGCACCTCAGCTCCTCACTTGAATGCTTGTTCATTGTGATTTGATTGATCTTCTTCGATACCCTTGCTCCAATCTACGCCTTCCATATATATGGGCGGTTGGGCAAGACGTGCTACCCGGCTGACTCGTCCAACTCGGTCAGCGGACGCCCTCATACTTGTAACTTCGTCCACCAATGTTGGTAAGTCCGCCCATCACATGGGACCGCCAGCCAAACTTTGCCCGAATACTGAAGCCTATGAAGTCAGCCCGTGGGTGATATGCCAACTCGTCCCCACGGTATAAAATCCCTTGGCTATACTTCTCCAATGCGCATTTTACACATGCTCGCTCGCTTGCCTTAGCCACAACTCATCGTTTGCACTAGATGTGCGTCCTGCTCGTGGCACAGACTGCAGGTCCTTACACTAAGGACCCTACTCTCCCTAGCCAACTAAATTCCACACCACCTCGCTCGTACAAACACACTCAAAACGCTCTCGCTCCCAGAGGCAAAGCGAGAAAAAGAATCAAAACATCAGACATCATACCAGAGGCATTTGATACCCCACAAAAATGCCATTAAATAAAAAAAGTTACATTTTACCATACTTGTTTTTTGTAAATCATGGAGACTGTTTTACATTTATCCAAAAACATAACCATAGAGGCTATGTGCATTTGACATGTTCAGATGGTAACCTTGCAAAAATATTACATTTACGCATAGTTGCCACCATAGAAGAGGAAAAAACAAATGTGCTTCCAATGTTCAAAAACTTCAATGGCCTCCAACGTCGAAACTGCTTTCCACATGCATCTAATGGCTTAGCCAACAACACAGAATTCGATATGGTTGAATTGGTATCTTTTTGTTTCAAGTAGGAGCAAAATATGTGTAACTTCCTGCATATATTGTTGTTCTGCACTTTCATATTCTGCAATTATGTAATAGAGGGCCTGAAGGGCTAATCAACGATTGAAGGCGGGAAGAGCAATTAAATGTGCACAGAAATGGGGGCATGTGAATTGAATACGAGGTAATGCCAATGTATGATGTATGGGCTATGTAATGTATATGGAGGTCGTCGATATCAATGGATGGATGTATGGGCTCAAAGGCTTCCAGATGATGTTAAGGATGCTGGATGGATGTATCGGCTCAAAGGCTGCAAGATGACGTCGACGATGCTACTGCCAGAGAGCTTCGAGAGTTGAACCGTCGATAGGTACGGTAAGGGCCGGGCATTAAATTTCCTATAGGGGTGGAAATAAGGCTCGTCACTACCTCACGTCTTCTAATGATTATCCTTCCCAACAGGGCTGGAATTTGACATCCTGTGGGACGTATTTTTGATTTCAGAACGTATTTGACGGCAGGGAAAAAATCTTCCACGTCAGGTTAGACGTGCGGTATACTTTTCCAACCCGTCATTTTGACGTCTAATTTCATAAAGAAAACATAAAAATCTATAATATTTGTAATAAGAGTATGGGAGTCTGGGACCACGTCACCACCGAGAGTATGGAGTCTGGACCACGTCACCACCGGACCAGCAGTGCTGCAGTAGCCCTGGTACACAATGCGTTACGCTGGCAGCTGCACACAGTTTAAAATAAGAGCCTTTAACTGCATCACCATCCCACTGCGTACTACAGGGTACTTATCTTGAATAATCCAGCTACCATCTGCTTGGCTCCGCTCATAGCCGCTCAAAATTAAAACGAGACTTGCAATTTTGCAAATTGCAATCTGCTACTGCTAGTCATTAGTGCCGCTACCGCAGACTGCAGTGTGTATTCTTCCAAGCTTTGCAATGCGTATTCCTCCAGTTTCTGGTGAAGCTCAGTTTCTAATCTCGGGAGTCGGAGGGTTCACTGGAGTTCAGACGTGGATCATGGATGTCAAGCTATAAACAAAGACCCAGCAAACAGGGTAAGTACAGAAAGCGACTTTTTCATTTTTTACGGTCTGAAAGTAATGTCCCTTGGTTTTTCAAACAGTGAAAAGGTCTGAAAGTAATGTCCCTTGGTTTTTCAAATAGTGAAAAGGATATATCCAGGTTCATATTCTTTTAATAACAAGAATTTGAATTGATGTATTTGTAGTGCTTTTAGTTGTATTTAGAAAAGTTCATAGGATCCCTTGGCAAAGTTCATAGTATCCCTTGGCAAAGTTCATATATCCACTTCACGCCTAATAGATTTTGAGGTTAAGATTTATTTCTGCCAGTTCTCAATACTTCTGTAATGTTGGAGAGTCCGTGTTTCATCTTATTCTCTCATAGACTGTGTATCAATTTTCTCGCATATCGGTAATATCGTCATTTTTTAACTAGAGAGCACTGTTCAGTTTCCCCATAGACCCCATGAGTAGTACGATGTCAAATTGTTTTGTTCAGTTCTTCCTAAAAGTGCTCCAACAGTGAGTACTACGCTGTGAAATTGATTTTTCGTGCACTATATTAGTGTGTTAAACAGGCCTATGGCATTTTGATGAAAGGATCATTCAAACTTCTTATTTTGGATGAGATGGGTTTCATCTAATTCTTCATAAGTTAGGTTTTAAACATCATCTCGGAAGTTTCAATGAACTTAATTAAAGTTTTCACTCTTGTTTTGTTTTGATTTGATTTCGGAATATTTTTGGAATTTGAATTTGTTTTGATTTTAATTATTTTTGTAATTTTAATGATAATAATAAAATTAATTGTTTGATTGGGCTGCTTTATATCACATTTTAAAAATATTTCAAAATAAAAATAACTCTTAATATAAAAACTCTAAAATTTTGATTTCTTTCGAAAATAGGGCTGAACATTCCAACAGAGTCCCACCATGAAAAGAAAAATTCAGCGTACTGAAACTTTATTCCAAATTGAATTAATCAATTAGGACTTTGAGGTGAAACTTTTTCTAACCGTATGAAATTTTAGTCGAAATCGAATTACTCAGTTAGGACTTTGTGGTAAGTTTCAACGGATTCACTCAATTTTGAAATTTTTGTGTGCTTGGTAGAGGACCAAACATCTCAAAGAGAGTTCTGCCACGAAAAATTCACTAACTCTATGGAACTATAAATATAATTTAATTAAAATGGAGAGAAAAAAAACTGTGATTTTTTACAGTTAAATTTTTTTTTAATGGATAGTAAATCTTAAAATATTCGAGGTTTTTTAATATTATTATGATTTTAGAATATTTTGAAAATATAAATATAAAGGATATTAATAAAATGATGAATTTTAAGTCATCGTTGAAATGGTGCTTTTGGGTAATATAATTTTAAGTAGAATTGTTACTTTTTATTGTTTAAAATGCATTTTTCTATGCATAAATGGATTCAGTGTTCTAAAAAACCACTGAAACACTCTAACTCTGCTTCTTAAACAACTTGAACTTCTAATTTTTAAAAATCTCTTCCAAATTATAAACAAAATTAAAAAAATATTTAAAAAAATGCCACTTATAATTTTAAAAAATATCTTTAAGATTTGAACAAAATTAAAAAAATATTTAGAAAAAAACCATTTTATCTATTAATTAAACCACCCATTCCAATAAATGTGATGTGATTTAATACTCATAAATATGCATTAAAAATGATATATAAATTTATATAGATTTTTTTTGGTCTATAAGAATGTTATTTTGAAAAAAGAAACTATTTAATTAACTTATATGCATTAGTGTTTTTTGAAATATTCCATAATTTATAATGCAATTAAACTAAAATGCGGTATCCCATGCAAGGAAGCAACTGACCTTGGTTGGCATGCATTCATCCATGAGATGTGAAAACCAGAAGCAATTAGAATTTTCCAAAACCATGATTATGCCACACTGAGGTAAGGCATATAGTTAAACCCTAGTAGAGGGTTCTTGGAATGAGAGACACTCTCCGATAGAGAGATATATTCAAGTATCAATGTTAGAATCTTGTCCTGTCACACAGAACACGGAAATCAAACACCTACCGCGTGATTTCTTTTGTTTATTAGGTCGGTTGTAGGGCATGGGCAAGGAGATTTGATTTTTTAAACTATAATAGGGGGAAGAGGTTTCTTAAGTAAGTTGAGATTCATTAC
>APFE031626993.1:260150-283021 GCA_000404065.3 Pinus taeda | reverse complement strand
ACAGGGGTAGATATTAATTGCATCAGGAATTAGAGGCTTCCATACCTCTGAGATCCAACTGTGGAGAGCTGTCAGCTGAGGCCAAAAACCATTGAATCGGCATACTAGGGCACTTTCAGAGAACTTCAGAGCCTCATCGAGTGAAGCCTGGACCAGCTGGACAGTGGGAGCTGGGGCTTCACTGACAATATGGGCAGGAGCTTGCCCCGAGGCAGACAGAGAGCCACCAGCTATTTTCACGAAGCTGGGAGCCATCTAGAAAATGAGATCTGAATGAAGAGGTATTAATGTGAAAAATAGCCGCAGATCTGAAGATATGAGATCTGAAGAGAAGGAAGACGTGAAAAGGAACCTGGAAGGCCTCCCGCTCGACAAATGCAATGTTATGGGAACCCTGTGTCTCGATCTACATAGAAATCGAGCTTGTTCGCTTGCCCTCGCGGAAACGATGAATTTTACAGTAGCGATCTCACAGTCTATCTCGGAAGAGTGCCGCAGATGCCGCAGATCCTCGGAAGATGCCGCAGATCTGTTCGCAGATGCCGCAGAGCAACGGACGACGAGATCTGAAGATATGAGATCTGAAGAGAAGGAAGACGTGAAAAGGAACCTGGAAGGCCTCCCGCTTGGCGAATGCAATGTTATGGTTTTTGGCCGCAGACTGTCGAAGAACCGCAGAGCGATCGAACCGCAGAGCCCGCAGACTGTCGAAGAACCGCAGAGCGATCGAACCGGTTTCAATGTAATCAAGTCAAATTGTAATAAATCATGACCTGGAAAGGATTAAATCTAGATCTGAGGAAGATGCCGCAGATCCTCGGAAGATGCCGCAGATCAGATCAGATCATGCATGCAGTAGGAATGGTTGGGAGATTTCAGGCAAATCCAAAGGAAACTCATCTTCAAGCAGTAAAGAGGATTTTCAAATATCTTCAAGGGACTCAAAACTATGGCTTATGGTATCCTAGAAATACAGATCTCACACTTCATGCTTATACAGATGCAGATTGGGCCGGAAGCGTGGATGACAGGAAGAGCACAAGTGGTGGAACATTCTTTATGGGTTCCAGATTAGTATCCTGGTTCAACAAGAAACAGAGTTCGATTGCCTTATCTACAGCTGAAGCAGAATATGTGGCAGCTGCATCTTGCTGCATCAAACTCCTTTGGATGATGCAGACCTTGCAGGATTTTCAAATCACCTGTACACCACCTATCCCCATCTTATGTGATAATACAAGTGCAATCAGCATTTCAAAAAAATCCTGTCATGCATTCAAAGACCAAGCATATACCGATCAAGTATCACTTTCTTCGGGAACAAGTGTTGGAACAAAAGGTCAAATTGGAGTATGTTCCTTCTAAGGAACAAGTTGTTGACATTTTCACCAAACCACTGCCCAGGGAAACTTTTGAATATCTCAGACAGAAGCTGGGAGTTGTGGCTATATCATCTTGCTGTTAAATCTTCAGAGAAAATTGGGTGTACGCGTGTTGGATAAGGAGTATCCGCGTACATACGTCGGTAGCTACAAAGACAGTCACGTATATGAAGGCTTGATGGATATCAGAAGGAGCAGGCTCTGGTTGAAGATATTTTGATAGGGGTCTGTCAGAGACCATCCGGCATAGGTTCATGGGGAGCAAATAATCTTCTAATTATGCATTGTTGGCATTTGTTTAGAAGCTTTTGGTTCTAGTTCATAGCTGTTGTTAATTTCAGGTAGAACAAAGGCAGAAGGCGAACAAAAGGAAATCTTGGTTGCTGATCTGAATGATATTTGTCTGTTGTTGCTGCTATCAGTTGTTGACATTTTCAGTATTCGTCTCTATGTCATGTATCTCTTTCTTATATGGTGTCAAGGTCATGTAACGGCCTATATTGGTTTCCCCACTATGCCTGGGATGAAGATGTAATATTTTTTTTTGGTCATCCTATGTAAATTTCTGATGTATTCCACTCGGTTGGATGGATGATCCCCACTTGGTTGGGTGATGGATGTATGTACTAAGTCTTATGGTGATAGGAAGGTCTTGTATTGTTATCTAAGTCTCGGTTCTTCTTCTAGAACATCTTTTTGTAGATCTTGCCTACAGTCAGGGGGAGCATGGTCAGCACAGAAAATTTCAGCATATACTCAGGGGGAGCACAACCCTTTGCCCTTGATGACAAAGGGGGAGAATGATCTTGGATCTTGGTGTTGCCATCAAGTCCAAAGGGGGAGATTGTTGGCATTATGGCACAGGTTTGGAGCTATGGCACAGGTGTTGTCCTTGATGGCAACCTTCTTTGGTAACAGATCTCAGTTCAGGCACTCAGAAAGTAGAAAAAGACATATGCGCAGGTTCATCTAGACGAAGGTGCGTATACACGCGGGTTATACTTTACAAAAGCGCGTATATGTTGGTGATCATTCTTTTGGTCCATGGCAGTTAGATCTTGGAACTTGAACCTATGTTTTGTACCATGGCGTCTCGTCAATTGTGTCGATCCCTTGTTTTTGGGTTCATGGTATTGAAATGTTATGGTTTTGGACCATGGTATTGGGGAAGGCCTAGGGCTATAAAAGAGGAAGGAGATCTTGTGACAAAGTACCATCTGGATTATTATTGAAGATCTGAAAAAGTGCTAGAGCTGGTATATTGGATGGTGACGCAGATCTGGATCTGGAGGAAGGAGGAACCTTAGCACAAAAGGAAGGATAAGGTCTATTCATGGGTCATAATCTTTAAACCTAAATGATAGTATCTCTGTATGATTTTGATCTGCTTGATGTGGCGCTTATCTGATCTATAATCTGGGTTAATTAGTGATTGAATATCTGGAAGAGTGTGTTGTCCTTTATAGATCTGTACGCAGGTTCGGTAAAGCGAAGGCGCGTATACACGCAGTTTAAGGGAAGTAAAGGCGCGTATACGCAGGTTGTTCCATACGCAGATGCGTATGCACGCAAGTTGCAGACTGTTGAAAATGCGTATATGCATTAAGCTGTGATCTAGCTGTTTCTGCTTATTGCTGCTATGTTTTGGGTTCTCTTTCTGCTGTGTGGTTTCTGGTACAGTGTTCTGTGTACAGCTGTCAGAGAAGTATCTACTAGTTTCAGATCTAGTTGATGAAAAGGAGATTGGTTGATTCTTGATGATTGTTTGATGTTCATGGATCCAGTTTGAAAATTGATGAAAAGTGGTCCCTGGAAGAAAGAGAAGGTTGTAGCCTTCTGTAGGCCAGCATCTACGTACTAGTATCTTGCCTAGTGCAAAAGTTAAAGGGGGTTGTTGCTCCCTTCCAGGAGAAACTGGAGAACGAGAGAGAGTTGTAGCTCTCTGCAGGTTGCAGCCTGCGTACTGGTAAAAAGACTGCACCAGTACATTGTAAAAGAAGTTTTCTAATTTAGAAGGAAGATAGAGACGAATTGCAGCAGGTGGTTTTCACCCACATTGGGTTTCCACCTTATATCTTGTGTTCTTGTGTCTGATTTTCTTTCTGCTCTGTTTTACTGTCTCTGGATACTATTATTTGATTCTGCATCACTGACTAACAATCATCATCAGAAAGATTAAGTAAAGTAAAAGCAAGTTCTGTATACGTGGGTTTCCTTCTGCATAATCACGTACATACGCAGGTTTATTAAATTGAAGTAGCGTATATCAGTTGTTTTGAAAAAGAATAATTATCCTGATAATACTGATTCACCCCCCCTCTCAGTATTATTTTCAACATTGCCAACATTTCCTTCTCATAAATAGCTTGCTTGAGATGTAACAAATAAAAATACCCAGTCACCTACATAAAAACATTTTTCACTACGATGTTGATCTACTTGTTGTTTCATTCGATTTTGCACCAAAGTGGCGTTATCCTTTAAAAGTTGGAGAACTTGTTGTCGATGCTCGATGTGATATTTCATTGCTTGAACCTTTTTCTTCTTGATATGTCCTTCCATCTTTATAGTTTGAGGAATGGTAATTTCTTCCAATCCTTTAAAAGATATGGTCGGATTCATTTCTTGATGCTCGATGTGATCATTCACTTCTTGAACATTTTTCTTCTTGATATGCCCTTCTATCTTGATAGTTTGAGTAGTGTTAATTCCAACCAATGAATTACAAGATATGGTTGGATTCATTTCTTCTTTCTCATTGTGATCTTTCACTTATTGGACATTTTTCTTCTTGATATGTCCTTCTATCTTGAGAGTTTGAAGAGTGGTAATTCTTACCAATGCTTTACAAGATATGGTCTCATTCATTTTTTCTTTCTCTGGGGTTGGATCTTGGCGTATATCCTCTTTTTTTTATGTTCTTGATCATTTTCTTCCTCCTCTTCATATTCTATGTAAAATAATTTCTTCTTGGAGCACTTATGACCTTTAGTGCATTTTCTATCACAATTGTAACAAAGCCTTTTTTCTCTTTTTTCTTCCAATTGTTGTGGTGTAGCCCTTGTAGGTTGTGGAAGGCTAGAATAAACAACACCTACATATTTATAGTTGTGAGGGTTAGATTCCCATGTTGCCATAATTTTACTTTCCACTATGTAACAAATCCCTTTTACTCTTTCCAATTGTTGTGGTGTTTCTCTAAAGAAGGTGTTGCTCTTTGTATCCTCATAATGTGCTATCATTTCCTCCGTGAAAATTGACCACATAACAAGTTGTTTACAAGAACAAAGCCCTTCATACCATAAAAATTGTTCTGGTTCTAAATATGAAGATGCACTACATACCTTTCGTAACAATGGGTACACCATGTAGATCAAAATATTGCTCCATCTGAAGTATCCAATTGACCGGATCCTTGCCATCAAACTTCCTCATCTTGCTTTTTCTTGATTTTAGGAGCTCTATTTTGAAACGACTGTAACTTTGTACTTTTGGATTTTTAAGTTCCAAAATTGTGAATTATAGTAGCCCTCTGCATCCTCTTTCTAATGCAACCAGTCTGATCCAAATTGGATTCTCCAAGGAAGAGTTATGCTAAATCTCCCATAGTGACCTGATTATAGACTAGTTCAGTAGAGTGAACTTGTACGACATGCCACGTGTCATTGTTTCGACCTCTGGATCTGAAAAATATATACAAAAAACTACAATCCGTCCTCTTTTTGAGCCTTCTTACGAAATTTCAATTTGATGCTCAGAGAGAAGGTTATGACGATTTTCCCCAGGTCACCTGTTTGGAATGTAATTTAGGAGTCTGCAAAAAGACCAACTTCCTTAGATCATATCTCCGCAAATGTAAGGCAAAAAGCTTTGAAATTCAGACTCAAGGTTTAGTGAAATTTCGTCTCAAATGGGTTTGTTTTGTTCACTTATGAAATGTCACAGAAAAAAGTTATAGTGAAAATTCCACGATGACCTATTTGGAGCAGCGAAACCCTAGAATCCAAAGCTCTGATACCAAATGTTATGAAACCAGCTCACAAAAAGATAGAAAAGATAGATGAACGCCTTAGAAATAAGCCTCTTTGAGGGGGAAACCTCCTTTACATTAGACAAATGAACAATTCTTGGATGATACAAATGAAAAGACCTCTTTTCTATATATAGGAGTCTAAGGGGTCATAATATAATCAAAGCCGACATAACAATAATAATGTAAGGGCACAATAATAACAATATTGGGCTTCTATGAGGCACAATAGTAGCAATATGGGTACTACATGGGTACATCAATATAATAAGGGGGCTGTACCAATAACAATAAGGGGTTACACTAGTAGTATAAGGGCCTAACACACAGTCCAAAAAATATGCGGTGAAGATGAATTCGAATCTCCCGATCCATGACACCTGTGAAAAAACTAGAAGAGTTTATTTTTATTTGGACCATCCTTGAGAAAATATCTTTCAGTTTCCCAAAATTTTCCTCCATTGGATCATAAATTGTTCTGCAAAAGGATGACTAAAACATATTATTTGTGCAGCATTGTGCAGCGAACAGTCTGAGTAGCACTTCATGCTCTGTATGGTTGCACACCTCTTCTGGAAAAATGGATCAAATGGGTAGGCTTTAAATGTCTATATGATGGTGTATAATCCTTTAAGTTCTCATTTCCCTACTTGCAAGCTCCCAAAATGATAGATCCTAATTTGTGCAGCGATTGCGCAACGACCTTCTTCCACATGGATTATGAATTGTGAATTATGAGGATAGATTATGAATTTAGGGGGGTGTAATGACATGATGATAAGGTGTAAATTGAGGGATGAAATGATAATAAATGGTGCATGGAAAGAGTACATAAAGGTGAATGAAAAATTGTAAATGACAAACATGGGAATGGTAACATGGGAATGTTAACATGGGGATATAATAGACACCGCTAAAAGACCTATAAAACTTTAACAAATGAAACTTGACTATTGTGTTTTTAACTTGTGATAAATGGAAACCCAATGTAATGACCCGCTAGACTATGACATCAGTGATCATAGGCTAAATTGGCATACAAACCCCTAAAATGAAGAGGAAGAGGCAAAGACATTTTGATCCCTAGACCCTAGCACCCTAACATTGGCTCCAATGGGGATGGTAGCCTCCTAGTGAGGTGCCAAGAACAAAATTGTGGACTAATAGCCTAATTAGAGCATTGGCAAATGGAGTCAAACATGAAAACTGAAAAATTAACTGACTGGCTGCAAACTAACTGACTGGCTTTAAATTAATTGATTGAATGACTTACATGGCTGAAAACTTTATAGGAAATAAGAAATTCGATAGTACAACACCAAAGTCTTATGGCCTTCTCCTCGAGCTTCAAACTCTAATGATAGTTGTCTACACCTAAGATAACCATACAATCATGTGAAACGATCCTTCCAATACAACCAATAAAGAAAAATAACCATCTGATTGAAGCTTGTATTCAGCTGATGAAAGTTCAATATGATAACTGAAATGAATCCCTGTGTTCACAAATAACCCCAAATCCATCTTTACGACTACTTCCAACATGTTTGCAAAATGGTCCTCGAAAGCATGAATGAATAGCTCTTGTTGATTAGCAAGAAGGAAAATACATTCTTCACTTACAACTATGGCTTGATCCAAGTTTTATTTTTCACCATTAAACTCGTAATTAGTTCTAAGTGAAATAATGGTATGTTTCTCAGTATTCTCGTCCACAAGAAAAAAAAATTGCACTTTCTTGAAGACTAAAAATGGAACAACTACATTATGAATAATGGGAGTGTCAAGAGTCAACCTTTCATGTGCTTCAGTAAAAATATGATCTTGATCTTCAAAATATTTTGTGTTTGTTACTTCAAGATGCATATTTTCTTCAATAAAATCTTCATTTTCAACAAGCTCTAGTTCAACCTTTTCTTTTTCACCGCTTTGAAGCTAGTATCCTCAAAATCTGAAGCTACATGCATATCTCCTTGAGAAAATGGATTTGTGAGTAATCCTTCATGTGAGTATGAATTGAGAGTTTCTAAAGCTGTAGATTTATTAGATATTTGAAAAATATTAACTTTAATGCACTCTTCGATAACTGGGACAATAAGACGTAATTCTATGTCACATAACTTTTCAATCTGGTTGTCTTGGGATGCATTCTCATGTTGTTGAGTATTAGGATTTTTTTAAGGATTTATAATGTGTTTTTCTTCAATCATTGACCCAAAAAATGAATGAATCAATGGACTATCTATTTCCTTTTCTTGATCATTTTAAATTTTTTGAATATGTCCATCAAGCCTATGAGGACAAACCTGCTGAGAATCCACTTGAATATCATGGCAATTAACTTATATTTTTTATTCTTGCTATTGAGATAAAATTTCATAAAGGGATTCCTTAATTTCATAATCCATACACTCTTCATTGACATAAATATTTTCCAGATATTGAATGAAATCTTCAAAGTATGCACAACATCCTTTAACCAATAGCAGGGAAGGATAAAGTTCTTTAAAATGCTCATAAAAAACTGTGTGAAAACCGGCAAGAGAACATAAACTAATAGGTGGCAAACCTTCGTACCATGATCTTATGTTTCCCTCTAAAGTTTCCATAAACATTTTCATCAATGAATCCTCATGAAATACAACTTCTAGTCTACATGCATGCCTGTGGAATTTAATTAAATGTAGAGTAATATCTTCTCCCTTTCCATCTCTAAATATTTGGAGATAGTTTTACCAATCAACAGGAGGCATGGGATTCAGAAAACCAGGAATATTAGATTTGTCCATAGGAGCATACCTGGGATTCATTCATGCACCCATCTTGAAATCAGTCAACATTAATTCTTGAAATTACTGACCTTTGACCAGTGGAATTATTGTGAAATTTCAATCTGCTAGATCCTTTGAACTCAGAGTCGTCAGGTGAATGATTCAACCTATCTATGTTTTTTTGTTATTCACGTCAACAATCGGATCTCAAACTTTCACAATATTGCCTGGAGGCTATTAACACTTTCGTTCAGTCCCCGAAAATGACGACACTATGTTAGCACTCTGTAAATTTCTCCACGATGAGAGGAATCCTAGAGGTGACCACAAACCAATTTCAGGTTAAAGTCTAGTCCCCCTAACCTTGGAGAGGGCTCTCTCACTGGATCAACTATTAGTCAAATACTAATAGGATATGGATTTTAGACTAGTTATGATGATCAGAGGATTTGTTTATTTTAATTTGTTTAAGGTGGGTGCAGAAGGTAGGACTACTTAGTTCATAACATTGTTATTGTTTTGAATCAATCAAGGATATGGTGCAATTGACACAGTGGCAAGGTAGACAGACCTATGGGTGAGCAATCAATTTCATTGTAGTAATAGTACGAATGGGAGGAAAGGGAAAAATAACAACCTAAGAATCCATACAAGGATGAATTCAAATTTCCATTGAAGGAAACAACACAAATATAATGATCAGTTGAAATTTTCAAAGAAAATTATTGAATTCTGAGAAATATTTCAAACATGAACATGAAGAAAATTACTGTATGGAATTAAGAACTATAATAAGATCTAAAATTAATACATATCAAGTAACAATAGGAGCATGATACTAATAAGCTGGACACATGTATCACTGTATAAATATGTACCTAAATTCTTCAATTCATTCATCAAACATTCAAATCTTACAGAAAAGTAGTCTAGCCTCTAAGACTCTCTTCCCAACCCTTTTCTCTTATTTTGTTCAATTTAAATACATTAGGCATATTGAACAATCAAAATAATATACAATTTATCTTTCATCCACTTGAGAGGATCAAATCATCTTCAATTTAAAAACATCAACCTTTGAAAGGAAAAGCTAAAATAAATCTAAAAATATCACCAACATCATTATGGATATCTATAAATTTCCACATTTTCAAACCAAAATCCAAAAATTTCATCATTATGTCAACAAAAAACTGCGAAAATAGGCCTCAAAGAAACACTGGTAGCTCACAAATGGTATAACCTGTGTAAAAAAAGAAGGAGGCTATTGTATATGAGCTTTTCCTAGAGATAAACCTCTCTCATTTTCTTTAAATTATGCCCCAGATGCTCAAAAATGCTTCTGCAAAATAACGGCTAAAACATGCAATTTGCACAGTCTGAAAAATATGCTTTGAAGATGCATTCGAATCTCCCAATCCATGACACCTATGAAAAAAATGGAAGATTTTATTGTTATTTGGCCCATACTTGAGAAAAATGTCTTTTAGTTTCCCACTATGCAACGAACAGTCACAATAGCACTTCATTCTCTGTATGGTTGCACACCTCTTCTAGAAAAATGGATCAAATGGGTAGGATTGAAATGTCTATGTGATGGTGTATAATCCTTTAAATTCTCCTTTCTCTAATTGTAGGCTTCCAAAATGATTGATCCTAATTTGCACAACAATTTCACATTGACCTTCTTCCACATGGATTATGAATTATGAATTATGAGAAGATGGATTCTGAATTTAGGGCAGTCTAATGGGATGATGATGAGGTGTAAATTGGGGGATGAAATGATGATAAATGGTGCATGGAAGGAGTACATAAAGGTGAATTATAAATTTTAAATGATGTACATGTGAATGATGGACATTGGAATGGTAACATGGGGATATAATAGACACCACTAACAAACCTATAAAGCTTTAACAAATGAAACTTGACTATTATGGTTCTAACTTGTGATAAATGGAAGCCCCGTGTAATGACCCCCTGGACTATGACATCAGTGATCATAGGCTAAATTGACATACAAACCCCCAAAATGAATAGGAAGAGGCAAAGACATTTTGATCCCTAGACCTTAGGACCCTAACACATTTCAATTTCCTGCTCCCAACCAGAAGACTCTTCTTCTGGTGTGTTAACTGATTATACTACAAGTTGGCATAGACCATGGCCTTTTATAGTGTGAACTGGTTAAATTAAATATCATACTCTTATATATTTTTCATTGAGTTCGCTCTTATTTCCCCCAAATCTTGTTGAACAAACAACGATATGACTGCTGGGTGAGGTACAAATATTATAACGTAAATTTTAAGAAGGTATGGCTTGAAATTTTTTCCACCTTGTATATTGCTTCAAATTTTTTTTCAATGGAAGTGTATTTTAACTCAGGTCCTTTCAAGCTAATACTCGTGAATTATATGGGCCTCTCATTACCTTAATCATCCTTTTTCATGAAAAAAGTTACAAGAGAAGTATCAGAAGCGAAAGTATATAACAAGAAATATTCACTGAAATTTGGACTATCTACCACAGGAGATTCATTGATTGCTTTCTTGATATGGATGGAAACATAATTTCCCTTTTATCCCACTTATAAGTTGCATCCTTCCCAACCATATCTTGCAATGGTTTTATGATATAAGCATAGTCAGAGATGAACTTACGGAGGAAATTAATTTTACCTAACAAGGATTGCATGGCCTTCTTGTTCCATAGGAAGGGAATCTGAGTGATAGCTTTAACTCATTATAGGTCCAATTTAAACCTACTCTTTGTGATTATATGGCCCAATAGATTTCCCTCTCACACTCCAAAGATGTTCTTCTTAGGATTTAAAAATATCTCGTATTTGTGACATCACTCAAAAATCTGCCTCAGATGACGCAAGTGATCAAATATTTTATTTGAAAACATTGTCACATCATCTATGTAGACCACAACACTTCGTCCAATAAAACTACGAAATGTGATGTCCATAGAAATTTGGAATGTATCTCCTGCATGTATAAGTCCAAAATGCATTCATTTGAAATTTAATGTAACCGACTTGGTCCTGAAAGTGGTCTTATGTTTGCCGGTTTCTCCCACCAAAACTTGGTTGTAGCTTGAAAAACAATCTAACAGCGAGAAAATTTATGACCTTGATATTGTTTGAAGATTTGTTCCATCAACGACATTCAGTAGTTATCCTTGTCTGAAGCTAGTCCAGATTGCGAAAATCAACACATAGGCGTATCTCCTCAGACTTCTTTCTCACGGGAACTAGATTAGTGACCCATGTCAAATGACAAACCTTGAATATGATCTATGCATCCAGTGGTTTTATGATCTCTTTCTGAATGAGGGGTTCAAGCGTAGGGTGAGATTTTCTCAATTTATGTTGAAACAAATTAACCCCTTCTTTGATGGGAGTCACATTTTGGATTATTCGCGTGTCGTATTTTTTCAGATCATCGTACGTCCATGCAAATACATCTCGATATTGTTTAAAGAGGAGGATGAAAGCATGTGGCTCTTGAGGTGTGCAAAAAGTACCAATATTTACATACTTTGGATCTCCTTATGTCCCAAGATTTACTTGTTAGTGCAAAAGAGTGGAGTTATGAGTCTTTGTATTAATTGGTCCTTTGAACTAATTTTGTTGGTCATATAGCTTTTCCAATGACACCACAACCTTCAGCATGGGTTTTCGCTTATTTTCTGATCCCTCCAATTATTTTTCGTAATTGTCTTCATTGATGCTTTTGTCCTTAAACACATCATTGTTTGTCATAACATCCAATATCTACTAGTCATCATTAAAAATGTGAAATTTAGTTATATTATACGGCACTGATGACCTATTAATAATTTCAATTGAAAATCCATTAAACAGAGTCGTTCGGTAGAAATCACATGAGAGAATTTTTTATTCGACGTGTTTCGAACCAACAAGTGTGGTTAAAGGTGACAACTTAGCAGCAACATTTTCTAATGTATCCGTAGTAGCATTACTAATTTGAGGAACAAAATTAATGTTGAAAGCTTGGAAATGAGAAAGAAACTACCATAACTCTTGTTGATAATTTCTAAGATTAGGTGACACACAATGTATTGTATTTCATACCTATCGTGTGGAAAATTCTAAGTCACCTATTTCATTGACCACTTCAACCTCGAGGTCGATGGATTTGTTTAAACCCAAAATGAGCGCTTCATATTCAAATACATTTTTAGTGCACCAAAATTCCAAGCGATGTGAGATTAGATTTTTATTCTGTTGTGGGTCTATTAAAATACAACCATCTCCAAAACCCTCCTGCATCTTTGAACCATCAAAATATAATGTCCAAAAGTTAGTAGTACTAGAGTTAGTTCCTACATTGATACTATTTACATCTATACTAAAAGAGTCATTTGCACCAGTTGGATTTTGAGGAAGGAGTTCCAACTGAGTATTTGGTGGGACAAGTGAAGGTTTTGCTAGATAACATATGTGATCTACTTCCAAAAAACAATTTCCAAAAATAAAATTTGCAAAGCCAATTGGTTCATTTTTTCCCTCAAATGGTGTCACTGTATGTTTCATATAAGGCTCGCCTTCAACTCAAATATGATTGTTTCTTCCCTTATGCGAAATCCATAAATGTGTCCAATCACTTGAGAAATACCTTTTCAATTTGTTGGACCATCTCTAATCAACAGTAAACCATAGGCTTCTAGAATTTCCACAATAACAATGTTTATGCACTGGTGAACACTATGGTCTGATAAAAAAAAATGGCATTGTCAAGTTCACCTATTGCTTGGACTAATGATTTGTCCAACTGTGTGATCCAAGCATCATTCTTTTCCCATTTAACAATTAATTTCTTAGGAACAGATAATGGCATGACATTCGTGGATGAACTAGAATCAACTAAAAAATTATGGACATTATAATTAAAAATTTCAAATAGTAAATTAATTGAAGGGCAAAGAGTGTTAGAATTTAAATTGACAGCATTTAGTACAAACTCAATGATATCGCGAGAGTTACCAAACATAACTTGATAAACATACACTTCCTTACCTATCGAAGATTGCGATGAGAGTTCTTGGATAATCAGTTCTCACTATCCCGTTATCTTCACAAGCTCAAATATTAAGATGTTGGCACATTGAGATATTTTCATGTCTTCAACAATATTGTAATCAATACTTCATTTTTAACAAGTCATGTTGACGTATCAGGTGGTGAATATTTATTTGAAACTTCAGGAGTGGTGGATTTTTTCTTATTGTTGGAAGAAGTGTTATTTGAAGAAGGAGCACTTATAGACTTGTTCTGCCAATTCTGAGATGAGTTAGAAGGTGGAAGAATCCTTCTTAACAACTATTTTTGAGATCTTTCTCAAAGACAAGTCATTTACTTCCCAAATTATAATGACCAGTTGTTTGTTGAGGAGGAGCTTCACTCTCTAATGGTTCATCAAAACTTTTATTTTCAGCATTGTATATGACTTGAAATGCATTAATTGAATATCCAACACCTAAAATTTCCTCCACCATGACAAGTTCATTGTCTTCTTCACTTTGCTCAAGTTGTTCATTTTCTAGCAATGTATCTACAAAGTTGGTCATCATAATAGTCATGTTGTGATTCCATCGAGGACATGTTTTTCCTGAATGATTCTCTTGATGGAAAGTGAAGTAATTATACAGCCCCAACTTTCAACATTAAACATTGAATTAGAGCTATGAGAAGATTTTACTCGTTGAGAGTTGTTATTCTTTTTGAAGAAAAGAAGCTTGGAGAACTTGTTGTTGGAGGTTGCCTCACTTAACCTCCTCTTTAATTCAGATACTTTATTTGTGAGAAGATTAAAATACTTGGTCAAGCTTTCCATATCGAAGGAATATTTCTCCTTGGCTTTGGTGGAAGAGGCTTGAGTTTTCTTACCAATTTCCTTAGAGTCTTTAGGAGTGTCAATGTCTTCAATGACTCCAATAGAATGAATATCCTTTGCAACGACATGAGCTTCTGCAAAGTTTAAGGCCAAAGTATCCTTTGTAGCTCTTTTGACGAACACATAAATGTTAGTTAGAAAGGAATTTGTATAATAATGTTTTGTAATGTCATCATGTGGTTGCACATATGTGGGGAACTTGTTCAACAAACATCTTTGGTTGAAATATTCAACTCATTATTTGTCCGCCATTTTAATATTCCCAAGTTCTTTTAAGAACATGGCAGGAGTTTTATCATCAACCATTTTTTTCCAAAAGAAACTTCTTAAACTCCCTCCAACTACAGATTGAATTGGCCGGAAGGCTGTGATACCATATTGACACTCTACCTTCTAAAATTTGCAAAAAGAGTCTACAAGAAACATTGTCAAAACATACCTCGAGCATTTGTAAATGCATGTAGAAATCGTCAACTTGGTCTTCAGCTTTGGTCTCCTTATCAAGATCAAACTTCTATAGCAACTTTTCTAGGTGTTTGGGCATACGATGAAGATTATCCAAAAGAGCAAGTGGCCCTTGGGCCATCCAATCAAAATTTACATCAACATGTCTTCGTATCCTCCATCCTCCTCTTCTTCTGAGTCTAAATAACCTTCTCCTTCATCGTTAAAGTATTTTTTATAATCAGGATGTTCCTCGTTAGAAAACTAAAATTCCTCCCCTTCACTGTCGAAATTCTCCTCAACAAATGGAATTTCTCCTTTCTAGTTTGTTCTTTATGTAGGATTAACCAGCTCTTGAAGGGTTGAGATAACTAAATCTTCCACCAATGAAACCAATACATCATTGGGAGTTGTTTCATTATTCACAAGATTATGAGGTATAATAATAGCAACAAGGAGTAAACCTAAAGGTCTTGCAAACTAATGTGTAATGGGTTGTATTGTCTGGAGCTAATCATAGGTAGCTTCGAAATCTTGTCCCAAACTAGGATTAAAATTTTCCTCTCTCAGGAGTATGAGTTGGAGTGGAAATGGGAACTTTATTTCCTTACGTGGAATTTTGTTTGCTAATATTTGGTGAATTATCAGACATAAAAAGGTGGTTGCCCTCCTTCTAACATCGTAAGGTTGACAGTGTTGGAACCCGCCAACATGCAAGGGAGTCTCCCTGATGTGAAGTCCCAATTAGACTTCACACCATTGGTGTAGAATACCTTCTGGAAAGAATGTTTGGTTGCCATTTTTCTTAAATATTTTCCTTGGCTACAATAGTTAGCACAAGACAGTATGTGCAGGTACTTTTAAATGAAAAAGTGAGTATGCCTTATAGAATGTTCAATTGAAATATGTATCAAGGTTCTTTCATTGGAGGGAAATGAAAGTGAGCCTTTAAGAGAAGAGTAATATTACTAATCTAATAAAGACGCATGATCATATATATTAAAGAATCATTAATCAACTAGCGAAATAGTTCACATAGAAGTAACGGTAGTTAAAATAAGTACAACATACATTCAATAAGATAAGTACCAAAGCCACCAAAATAGTTCAATTTCTTTAGCACAAATGAGGCCAACATGTATCGCAAACATTCAAAGAATAATCTTACAACATTTACGACATATGCATGAAGGTGTGTTAGCTCAATGAGCTTCAAGTATTAAGATAAAGTTCCAAGATACATTGATACAATGAAGACCACTAGCTCCGACAGTGGAGCATTAAAGATACCACATGCTCCTTAAATGAACTATCTTCCTCTCTAATGCCTAGTTGGAGGAGCTAAGGTGAAAATTGTTTTTCTTGAGCTATCAAGGTGTATATATAACAAATGAGGTGACTCTCCACCTCCCTTGTGACTCTTGGACTCCCTTCATGACCCTTGGGCTTCCATATTACTTTTCAAATTTCCATGAGACTCTTTGACTTCTACATGAATTTTCACATTCGATAGGTGACTCTTGGACTTCTACTTGCTTAAGTTTCTCAATTATTGAAATTACATAATTACATGTAAAAATGATGACTCATATGACACCTTGAAGTGACACTTTGACAAGACATGACTTGACACTAGTGACATGAACTTGATGATGATGTGGCAATGTCGGGTTACTCTTTTGATTTGACGTTATATTTGTGTCTTCATGAAATATGTCTCATAATATTCCTCTTCCCCTACAAAAGGATTTAAGAGTGGGATTCTTAAATATGATCTTGATCTTCCAGTTTCTATCACAATATAGTGTTCCTTCATCTTCTTTTTCAATTATGATCGTGTCTTCACATCTTCCCAAATGTTCTTTTTGCACAATCTCCTTTTCCTCTTCTCTAGGAATCATCCTATCATATCAAGATATAATACCTGCAACTGAAAATCACTCATGAAAATATGACCTCATTCCATAAATATCCTATTCTAACTTGTTTCATGAAAATTGTTGATTGAGCTGGAACTAGGTACTGGACAGGGAGGAATGCTCAGGGATTGCGCAGTGTGTAGTTTCAAAGGCTAGGAGTGAAGTATTGTTGCTTATAACTATGCAATGCATAGTTCTAGAGGTATAGGAAACAAGACTATGTAGATGAGGGTCACAATGAGGTAGGCTTTCCTGTTGTAACTACGCAATGTGTCGTTGTGGAGGTAGATTGGGCAGCTGGATTACATAGTTCAAGGAGTCAGGGAGACAGGTCACAGACTAGGATTGTCTAATGCATAGAAAAATACTAGATGGGAGGAAATATTACATAGTTCTTGTAGTGAGGAATTGGGAATTGAGAATTGTAACTGTGCAATGTGTAGTCCTTACAGGAAGTAACTACCATTGTGTTGGGCACGGGATCCCCCAAGGGTAGTTTTGGGGCTAAAAGCCCATATTTTGGTCCAATTTTGTAATCCAAATGGAAAGACTCCGCATTTTGTGGTCGCGGAGTGTGTAGATGTTAAAGAGTCATAGGGTTGTTGCCCTTATTTTGGAAAAGTAATGTTGGCTGTAGAAGATCTACCCATGGTCCGCGGACCATGGGATTGTATAAATAGAGCTAAGCTCTAAGTAGTTAGGGGCATTAATTGAATTATGGAATGAATCAAGAAATATATGATGTATGATAGATATTTCAGAAGTAGAAATCTATGTCTTGGGTCGTAGCGTAGGTAGAGGCTCTGTAGTTGAGTGCGCAGAGGCCTAGAAGTCCACAGTTGAGTGTGCGGACCCCTACAACTGAGTGCGCAAGGCGAGGCGAGTTTGTAATTGTTTGAAAGTATCAATAAAGAGAAGTATTCTACAATTTCTGCGTCTTTATTTCCTGTTTATGCATCTGGTTATGTTTGGGTATGAATTTCACTATAATGCTTATATGATGTGTGAATATATGTAATCGTGTTGGTTAAGGAACGCAAGGAAGAACATCTGTTTACACGAAGCTAACTAAGGTCTATAATAAGACAAGTAAGATACTTAGCGTAGTTTGGGAAATATCATAGTTCACTGCCCTAGTAGTGTGAAAGTATATCAGCCCTAGGTTAGGAATGTGCGAAAGCCAATTGTATCATTTCGCAAAGGTACCGAAGGGTGGAACAGAGGGCTAAGAAACCTTCACGTAGGCACGTATAGTCGGGATAAACCGACATGAAAACCATCTCAAGGGTGCGGAAACTTGGTTCCAGCATCCCCCCCATATTGCTTCGAGTGGGACTTCAGTCCGCGCTCCACGAAATGTTGCCGAAAGGGCCATTAGTGTAGGGATTTGTTTGGCTAACTAACGCTAAACCTAGGTCAGGCCCCCTCAAGCCAACACATTGCAAAGTTCTAGGAAGCAAGGGATGTAGGTTGAGGCTTGAAATTATGCAATGCACAGTTCATAAAGGGAATCCAAGTGATAGCTTTAACACATTATAGGTCCAATTTAAACCTACTCTTTGTGATTATATGGGCCAATAGATTTCCCTCTCACACTCCAAAGATGTTCTTCTTAGTATTTAAAAATATCTTGTATTTGTGACATCACTCAAAAATCTGCCTCAGATGACGCAAGTGATCAAATATTTTATTTGAAAACATTGTCACATCATCTAAGTAGACCACAACACTCTGTCCAATAGAAATACAAAACGTGATTTCCATAGAATGTTGGAATGTAGCTCCTACATTGATAAGTCCAAAATGCATTCATTTGAAAGTTGATGTAGCCTACTTGGTCCTAAAAGTGGTCTTATGTTTGTCGGTTTCTCCGCCAAAACTTGGTTGAAGCTTGAAAGACAATCTAACAGCGAGAACATTTATGACAATTATATTGTTTGAAGATTTGTTCCATCAATGACATTCAGTAGTTATCCTTGTCTGAAGCTAGTCCAGATTGCGAAAATCAACACATAGGCGTATCTCCTCAGACTTCTTTCTCACGGGAACCAGATTAGTGACCCATGTCGAATGACAAACCTTGAATATTATCTATGCATCCAGTGATTTTAAGAGCTCTTTCTGAATGAGGGGTTCGAGCGTAGGGTGAACTTTTCTCAATTTATGCTGAAACAACTTAACCCCTTCTTTGGTGGGAATCACATGTTGGATTATTCGTGTGTCATATTTTTTCAGATCATCGTACGTCCATGCAAATACATCTCGATATTGTTTAAAGAGGAGGATGAAAGCATGTGGCTCTTGAGGTGTGCAAAAAGTACCAATATTTACATACTTTGGATCTCCTTATGTACCAAGATTTACTTGTTAGTGCAAAAGAGTGGAGCTATGAGTCTTTGTATTAATTGGTCCCTTGAACTAATTTTGTTGGTCATATAGCTTTTCCAATGACACCACAGCCTTCAGCATGGGTTTTCATTTATTTTATTGAGCTAATCCCTCCAATTATTTTTCGTAACTATCTTCATTGATGTTTCTGTCCTTAAACACATCAATGTTCGCCATAAAGTCCAGTATCTACTTGTCATCATTAAAAATGTGAAATTTAGTTATATTATAAGGCACTGACGACCTATTAATAATTTCAATTAAAAATCCATTAAATAAAGTCTTTCAATAGAAATCACATGAGAGAATTTTCTGGTCGACGCATTTCGAACTGACAAGTGTGGTTAAAGGTGACAACTTAGCAACAACATTTGCTAATGTATCAGTAGTGGCATTACTAATTTGAGGAACAAAATTAATATTGAAAGCTTGGAAATGAGAAAGAAACTACCATAACTCTTGTTGATAATTTCTAAGATTAGGTGACACACAATGTATTGTATTTCATACTTGTTGTGCAGTAAATTCTAAGTCACCTATTTCTTTGACCACTTCAACCTTGAGTTCGATGGATTTGTTTAAACCCAAAATGAGCACTTCATATTCAACAACATTTTTAGTGCACCAAAATTCCAAGCGATGTGAGATCAGATTTTTATTCTATTGTGGGCCTATTAAAATATAACCATCTTCAGAACCCTCCTGCAACTTCGAACCATCAAAATATACTGTCCAAATGTTAGTAGTACTAGAGTTAGTTCCTAAATTGATACTATTTACATCTATACTATAAGAGTCATTTGCACCAGTTGGATTTTGAGGAAGGAGTTCCAACTGTGTATCTGGTGGGACAAGTGAAGGTTGTGCTAGATAACATATGTGATCTACTTCCAAAAAAAAATTTCCAAAAATAACATTTGCAAAGCCAATTGGTTCATTTTTTCCCTCAAGTGGTGTCACCGTATGTTTCATATAAGGCTAGCCTTCAACTCAAATCTGATTGTTTCTTCCCTTATGCGAAAGCCATAAATGTGTCCAGTCACTTGAGAAATACCTTTTCAATTTGTTGGACCATCTCTAATCAACAGTAAACCATAGGCTTCTGGAATGTCCGCAATAATAATGTTTATGCACTGGTGAACACTATGCTCCGATAATAAAAAAATGGCATTGTCAAGTTCACCAATTGCTTGGACTAATGATTTGTCCAACAGTGTGACCCAGGAATCATTCTTTTCCCATTTAACAATTAATTTATTAGGAACAGATAATGGCATGACATTCGTGGATGCACGAGAATCAACTAAAAAATTATGGACATTATAATTAAAAATTTCAAATAGTAAAATAAACGAAGGGCAAAGAGTGTTAGAATTTAAAGGAACAAAAGTGACTACTCTGGAAATCTAGATAGAGGGATTACCAAACCAATCGCAAAACTGCAGAATACTTTTTATGGTACGGCAGTCAATCTTCCTAAATGTTTTGTTCAGTGCATTGCGATCGATAGGGCGGCAGACACAACTTCCTAAGGATAAATGATATAGCCTATTGTGGTCTCCCAATATACACTCGACAGTACGTGGGAGCACAAGTCCGTACTGGAACTTGTCGTCTCAAAGAGGAGGAATCACCCAACCTACGTTGAAAGCGATAGTTACCAGGCTCCACAATGTCAGAATACGTCTCTAGCCTAGACTTCTAATGTTGTGTGTTAGGTTCCAAAGCGTTTTTATGTTCATTGAATTTATTTTACAATTGATCTTTCTTAAGAAGTTTTCCTTTAAGGTTCACCGCATGATGTAGATATACAATTCCTAAATATGCAATATAAGATGATAAACAGTTGTTTACTCTTATTTTTTCAATGAAAATCCTGGCTACTAAGGAAAGAGAAGCGAAATTCTTTCAACATAGAGCAGAGAGCACACACTAGATGCACTATCCTAAATCAAAAATCAGCAAGCAGTCTAAATGCAAATGCACATGCATGTATTTGTTTTCTGCTTTCTTAATGTGTGAATGACAAAAAGAATGCTAAGTACAAATTTGAACTATCTTTTCTCTCAAAGCGATAGTACTAACAATTTTCTCTTCAAAAGACAAAAGGAAGACAAAGACGACACTTTGTGATTTCAAATTCAAAAAATGAAAGGAAGACTAAGACGACACTTTGTGATTTCGAATTCAAAAAACGAAAGGAAGACTACTTTGCGATTTCGAATTCAAAAAATGAAAGGAAGGCTAAGACAAAACTTTGTGATTTCGAATTTAAAAAACGAAAGGAAGGCTAAGACGACACTTTCAACTTCAAGTTGAAAACTGCCTTCGACACTTTGAAATGCTATTAATTCAGATCAAATACAAGAGTAACAGTGTAATCGACCATCAAAAATAGTAGGATTCTTTTCTTTGACTGAAAACAACACTTGCGACACTTCCAAATCAAAAGACGACTATTCGATTAAGCTACTTTTTTGTAAAGGAGAACTGCAAATGACGAAAAATACATAAAAACATTCACAATTCTTTGCACAATGGAGGCTTAATAATGCAAAGGAAGGGAGTTTCAATAATGGAATACTGATCACACACAACAAAACTCCTGAATAAAGCTGAAGAGAGTGAAGAAAAAACCAAAATCTGGAGGCAGAAACAGTCTTATCTGATCATTGCACCTGTAACACAGGAAAACAGGGATGCATCTCACCTACTACACACGAGAGGTGCGATACATCTAGACTGTCAAAAGGATATAGTGCGATGGTCCAGGGACAAGACTTTAACTTGGTTTTTGGTCATAGTTTGCAACTTAGTTCAGGGATTTAAGCTGAGCTAATGATAGTCAGTAAATACAAAGTGTAGGGGCTGATCTAATGAGGTTATTGATCCAGGTGGATGTTGGTGGCCACCCACCTATCCCATTTGGACCCCCGCAATTGTCTCTTTCAGTTTTTCAGTTTCCGTAAATGTAGCACAATTTACTATTTTTAGCAGTTTTTCAGGTCCTGAACTTCCGGAGCCGTTTTGAGGCCCTAAACGACGTTTTCTGGGAAATCTGGGGGAAGCATGGGTCCATGGACTATTGTTTCCCTTCCCAAAAGTGGTAGTTCTCGGATAGATCTTTCTAACGAGCTATCATACGCGTCAAACGGAGATCGTATGCCAAAGTTACGACCCCGGGAAATTGATGTACCAATTTACCCAAAACGGGGCCCACAATTTGGCGTTTCATCTTCCAGGGGTAGGTTTGGAATGTGAAGGGTTTTCCATTGCTTCTCAACAATAAATAGGCCTTTGAGCCTCATTGTAACACAGTTGGGAACAGTTCAGAGGCATGTAGCCGCACATCTCTTCTCAGAGATAAGCTATCATCGCCCTAGCTAGTTTATTTCCAATTCTGGTTGTAAGCATATTTCGGTATTTTCCATTAATGAAATGAAACATTATTTCCGCTGCATCTTTGTGTATATGGTTATCTCTATATTTTGTTGCGTTCCTGTTTAAATCCGGATCAGTGGTATCAGAGCGGTCTGCTTTTTCTCTGTTTTTCTTTGCATGTCCCCAAACGAGGTCGGGATATAAGGAGTTAGGGCTTGAACTGGTCGAACCTTTGCAAGACCAGCCTCCCAAATCCCGACGGCCTCCCATGGCGGATGAGAAGAAAGACGAGGGGGCGGGAGATCCTATCAAAATCTTGCTCGAAGAAGCCCTCGAGCGACAACGGAACGCGATGATGGATAGTTTTGCTCAGATCCTTCAGCGGCCACCTAGAGGTGACGCATCGGCTTCCAGCAGCTACTCTGGAAACGCCACGCCCTTTAAGGTACAAGTGAATTTTGAAATCCCCATCTTCGAGGGTAAAATAGATGCAGATGCAGTAGATAAATGGTTAAATATGCTAGATGGGTATTTCTCTGTTCATGAATTTTCAAGTCGGAAAAGATTGTTTTCGCTCTTCTCAAAGCAGCCCCCCACGTCAAGGACTGGTGGGAAACCTACTGCGA